>JBANCY010000242.1:10553-49203 GCA_037040045.1 Phorticella flavipennis | reverse complement strand
TTGTTAGATTCTTATTCTGGAACAGTTTTTGCGCATCATTTTTTTTTAGCACATGGATATAAACAATTCTTATTCTGAAATCGTTTTGCGCATCATTTTTAAGCCCATAATTATAAACTATATAACATTGTTGTTACATTCTTAGTCTGGAACAGTTTTCGCGCATCAAATAATGATTCAACGGATCATAAAAAATATAAAAAAATTTAAATATCAAATCATTGCAATGTTGCTATCGATATATTGCCAGCGATATTGCCAGTGCATTTTTATGTGCACTTTTCTGTCTTAAATGTTAGCATAAATTAATTAAAATATTTATTAATATAATATTTATTTTTTTAGTGTTTTTTGCACATTTAATGGGATTTTTTTAAATAATTTTATCATTTTGTACCGCAAAAGGAACCAATTGTAATTAAGTGGCAACGCTGCCAAACAGCTGTGCAGCTTATTTGTTTTTTTTTTCGTAAAAACTCTCGTAAACTTGCAAAAAATGGGAAAAACAATGTAAAAATCGGGGGGAAGCACTGAATGGCAGCCACAGCATGATACCTTGGATGCGGGAAAAGTTCAATGAAAAGCGCGCCAAGTGGCTGGCGCGCAACAAGCAGCGGGGCCATGAAACGGAGCCCAACTCGAGTGCCAGCGCCAGCGCCAGTCCGAGTGGCCACAGCGGCAGCGTCGCCCACAGCGATGCCGGGAGCAGCCTCAGCATTGGGAGTAGCGCGTCCACGTCGCTGGTCCATGTGCATACGTCGGAGATGGAGACGCAGACGGATGTGGTCGTGGTGGGCGGGGGTAATTGCGTGCTGCGCACCCCGTCGCCCGCGCGTAGGCGACGCCTGCAGTTGGAGTTGCAGCTGCAACGGGAGCAGGAGCGGGAGGAGGAGGAGGCAGGGGCTGGCAGGAAAGCAGAGCAGGCAGATGCGTAAGTTGCCAAGTGACATTTCAAGTACTGTGAACACCTTTTTTGTAAAAAATCCCTTTTTTCGAAATTCTCCGTTGGTTTACCGCACACCGATCAAAAAAACCAATCAAACTGAAACAATTGCGAAAACAAACTATGCAAAAACTGCGCAGTTTGTTTCTCAGGTGAGTTATGGGCATTATCTACCGGAAACCGGATAAAGAGCTTTCAGTTTTGACAGAAAAAACCACACGAGGCTCACATCGGCATCATCGACCGTTGTGCAGGAACCGGATGCAACAAAAACGGGCGAGACCATAACTGTGCGTGTCATCTGTCCCAGTTCCCGAGTGCTCATCTTTAAGACGGACCTGAACAAGCGCCTAAATGATCTCAAAAGCGAAGTTATCCTAGAGCTGAGCGACGACCCAGACTCGATCCAATTGTTCGCCCCCGATGTGAGGCACCTGAGTCCCCGCTATCGACTCTATCGCGCCGAGTTCTTTGGCAGTGAACTGAATGAGTCCCAAACGCTGGCCCAGCTGCGCGTGCGACACAACGAAACCTTCATTCTGTCCCCTCGGCGCAATACACTACCCCAAACGGTAACGCGTACTCGCGAGGTGCCGGGTCCCAATGAGGCGTTGCTGGAGAGCGCCACTCGGTTTGTTCAAAATAACTTAAGCACCCTCCCAATCATCGATATCAATGAGATCTTTCAGCAGTCAAATGTGAGTTCCCGCCAAAATACCATCCAAAACTATACTAAAGCCCTACTTCTTGCAGATCCAATATGATGTCCGTAAAGTGCTTATTTCGTTGGCCCAGGCGTCGGCTGCCATTATTGGCGCTGGACCGTATGCCCCACGTCTGATAGCTATGTTGAAACAGCGGTTAGTTAATAGACGCAATCATCAGGCTGATACCCTGCAGTGCCTGGTTGACATGGGCTTTGCTCGGGAGATAGCCGAACGTGCACTGAGATCAAACAGTGGCGTCTATTCTACCACATTGGAGTGGCTCATACAGAACCAAAGAGAGGAGGAACTGCAGCAGCCGCAGGAGATGAACATGCAACAAAGCGTTTCCTCAATTTCACCATCGTCGATTGTGACCAATAATGTAGAGTATAAGATTAACTGATATTCCGATCATGGTTTATTAACAATTTACCTTTTAGGAAACCATTGAGAACACCGCTGCATTGATGCAAATAGTGCGCATCTATAGTCATCGGGACTCACCGCCTTCCGAGGATATTATTGAGTCACTGACCGATATGGGTTTTGCCGAGGAAGCCGTCATATTGGCGCTCAAAAGGACGGGAAATAATAAGGCCTCCGCCTGCGATTGGCTCTGTGAGAATCGTTCGGGCAGCGTCATTGAGTTGCGAGAGGGCTTAGCACCAGATTCACCTATTCTAAAGGTCATACTTGAAATGCCACAGGTGCAGCTGACGCTAAACAATCCAAAGACATTTCTGGGTGCGTATTCTAAATACGATTTATATCTTAAATATAACATTTTCTTCCGAATTGTTTTTAGCATTTCTATCCATATTGGAGAATGAGAATGCGATACGCGTGTGGCGCGGCGACAATGATACCACCTCGGTCATCACACATATCCTGCAAAAGTATCACGAGGAAAAACATGTGATGGGCATTAATCAATTCTACATAAATCGATGGTGAAGAATGCATCAAAGTGGCTTTATTATTTAGATTTACCAAATTCTATTTATATACAAAACAAACACATGCGAGATATATGTGTATATATTTAGAGATTTATACACACACTTTCATAGACAAAAACGAATTCGAAAACGAAAACAAAAACCAAAACATAAACATAAAACATAAAACGGACGACGTGCATAGTTAGAGTTAAACGCATTTGAGCCTCATATAATGTATGGAGAGTATTTTTGTAGCCTAAAAACCAAAAGATATTAATAAATCGCACCAAGCCAAAGATACAAATGCTTCGCTTCAAGCACTCTGGCTGCAATTGACAAACGCTTATCGATCAGTACCAAATGCATAAAGTAATCAACCACAAATCTATTATATAAAAATTATCATTATCGTAATATCAACAAGTTCATCTAGTTCTAGTCAAAATATTAGTCTAGTCTTTACACAATCTAACAAAAACTCGCACAAAACTATTTCTACCGATTCCGAAATCAACTCTTTGAGAAAAAAAGGGAAACTAAACTAAATTGTTTGGTAGTTTCTGAGCAAAGTTGTTGCATATTGGGGGTTTTTTAAAAGAGTGAACCAACTCAAAGTATTATTTTGTAAAACAAATATTGTATATTGTTTAAGTAATAAGTCAATAAACAAATCAGTTTTTATATAAATATATGCTAAGATTTATTAAAAGCAAATTGTGCAAATTTCCATCAAAATTGCTGGTGGTTATCATATTGTATTATCATTTTTTAGGGCCCTTCAGACCCTTTAGACCCTTGACTTTTACCAACATATGTTGTTGAAAATTGTTTGTAATTTGTATAGTTTTAGCATGTTTTGCTTTTTAATGCCGAGCTGCACTCAGCTCCCTCGCACAATGGAAACGCATCTGTAATTTAACAATGGCACTTTTAATGCATTACAATTAATTTTCCGTACGACCGCACATTTTTCATTTCATGATTTTTCACATAGAGTACTAGAAACATATAACAAATGCAACCAGTGAATACGTTTAGACTTAGAGATACTCTGTATTTATATCTAATATGTATCAGCTTTGGCCAACATTGTGTTTCATTAGGGGTCCTCGGTGGACCAGTGGATAGCGTACTGTCCCGCCAAACAAGAGGTTGTGAGTTACAGCCCCACTCTTGTCGAGAACCTCCTAAGAAGAATATAGGTTGTGGCGTAGGATTTAGCTGAAAGAGAAAGAGAGCAGAAAGAGTTTGGTATGACCATATAATGATTATAATGTCAATTTATAAGGATCAATTAGGGGGCTCGATGGACCAGTGGATAGCTCACAGTCCCGCAAAAGAGTTGCTAGTTCGAGTTTCGGAAAGCTTGGTGTAGGATTTAACCCCGATATTTGTATCCAATTTTTTTTTTTGATGATTTTTTAAAAATGAAAAACATATTTTTTTCTGTAAGTCTTCATCGATCACTCTTAAACTGCTTGGCAAAACAAAAAGTAGTGTATGGGCGTTTAATGAGTACATTGTTATGGATTTTGTTCCCTGTGTAATTAAAATGCCAATCTATAAGGATCAAAAGAAGGATGTAAAACTGCATTTCTTTGATAAATATCCTCTGCGGTTGACTTTGTTTTGCTGCGCATCAGAAATTGCTAGGTCGTTACTACCCTATCCAATCAATGCATACAGGGTATATCTCTTGTGTGTGAACTGCATATTTGAATTTATGTTAAGCGCGTTTATTTAGTGGTCACGTAACCGTGAGATACTGCAACTCGAACCCGTTGTCCGGGGATTCGTATTGTACGCCAACATTTACTGTCGAGTGGCTTTTAATTAATATTTTGCGCGCAAATTGTTAAATTGTTTAGGAAATGAGCAAAGTGCAAATTATTTATGGTCAGTTTGTTGGTTTATTTTTAATTTTAATTTTGATTTTTAATTCGTTTTTCAAATTTATTAAATGCTCTTGCGGTTCCTGCGCTGCTGCTGCTGCTGCAACAGCTGCTCCTTGCCTAATGGTCCTTGGCCATGTCCATGCAAATGGTCGAGTATCTTGGCTAAAATTGATGACGCATGCTGCACAAAGTGTGCGGCGTGGGAGAGTGGGGGCGTGGTGGGTGAATCGAGGATTATGGCATAATAAATCATCTGAAGCAAGCGGCATCAAACTAACTGCTAAATCCCACCCAAGGCAAATGAGTTTTTGATAATATCAAAAGGCGAAATGCATTGACAAGAAGCAACAGCAAACCGGATAACAGACACACGCCCAAGCACTCCCCAGAAGCCTATAAAAAAGTAGCACCAGCTCCTTCTGCCGGGGGCTGGAACCCCCACTCAGGACCTCCCACCACCCCAACTGAAGCTCTGGCAATTTTCGCTGCATATTTGCAGGCGCCAGGCAAAAATTTATGGAACATTATCATCGATGGGAAGCGAAACCAAACCCAAAAACCAATGCCAAAAAACTCAATTTAGAACAATACGAGAGCAGCTCTATGCGATGATAATTTAGCTAACGAAATTCTGCAATTTGTATGAAAATGTTTTTGTCATTTCGCATTCGCTCGATTTCAAATTCAAGTCGCATGCGAATTGTTCAGTTCGAGTTCCGAGCTCCGAGTTTTTTCCATGTTTATATTTGCCATAAAAGCTAAATAACTTGATCTAATGCGATGGCTCTTAAAAATTGCATTAAATATGCATTAAAATGGCCGAATCATCGATGAATCCAAAAATATCCGACGCATTGTCGCATCCACAAAATATATAAAATACACAAATCCCAACTCCAAAGCCCCATTCAAATAATAAAATATTAAAATTGACAAAAATCTAAAAGACGTGCGCATTGTGCCAAATGAACAAAATTTCCTCTTGGTAAATGTACTTTTGCCGCAAATTTTGGGCACAGTCTCCGAGGATTTGCATATCCTAAGCGCATTTTGCGAATTGATTAAATCAATATTTTGAGCAATTAGTCAGCCATTGCCATTTGGGCATAAATTTATAATTTTAAAGATGATTTAATTACGTAGTTCTCCTTATTTCCTATCCTAAACAACTATAATTATGGCCTTATTTTGCCTTTAACTATTTATTATATATCTATTAATATGTATTGTTCTTCGAAGGACAGATCGAAACGACAAAAAAATACCTCATTACCATTTATGACCTGAATTTATTGCCCCGCAACAGGTCATTAAGGAAGGTCTTGAGTTGACAGATTTTCCAGGCAACAGATCGAACCCGATCCAATATAATTATGTGTATGGCTGTGATATCTGAAATACATAACATTTCCCTAACCTAGGGAAGGCTTATTTCCTATAATTGTTTTTCATCGCGTATCTTAAACCTTATTATTATATGGCCATAACACCCTTTCGGGTCAAAACATGAAGCCCTATTTTCCTCTATTTCTGCTTCCTTCACTGAAGAACATTTTTATGTGGGTGGATTTCAAATCCTATCTTAAACCTTAATGACCTTAATTATTATATTGTTTTAAGAGGCTGGGTGACATCCTGAATGGGGGCATTAGCACATGTCTTTAGAGTACACGGGATTTTTATGATTAACATTAAGATATTTTTGTTATAATTAAAATATAACCTATTTTGTTCCTAGGTTTTGAGGTAAGGCTCCTTCTGTTATGCCCATTTACCAAGGTCGCATTCGCTGGTTGCAAAATGGGCCGTACTTTGACATTGTTTTATGAGTCTACAGACTTAATTTTATTTATAGGCGATTTTTGGGACTTAAATTTATAATTATAGATATGATTTAATTACGTAGTTCTCGTAATTTCCTATCCTACATTAGTATTATTAAGCCCTTATTATATATCTTTATTATATATCTATTAATATGTATTGTTCTTCGAAGGACAGATCGAAATTACCATTTACCATTTTCCATTATCATTACCATTTATGACCTGAATTTATTGCCCCGCAACAGGTCATTAAGGAAGGTCTTGAGTTGACAGATTTTCCAGGCAACAGATCGAACCCGATCCAATATAATTATGTGTATACATAACCTTTCCCTAACCTAGGAAAGGCTTATTTCCTATAATTGTTTTTCATCGCGTATCTTAAACCTTAATGACCTTAATTATTATATTGTTTTAAGAGGCTTTGGTGACATCCTGAATGGAGGCATTAGCACATGTCTTTAGAGTACCCGGGATTTTTATGATTAGCATTAAGATTTTTGTTATATTTGAATATAACCTATTTTGGTACTAGGCGTTGAGCTAAGGGTCCTTCTGGATGCAAATCGGCCTTACTTTCATTTTCCTTTCTGAGGATACCGATTTTATTGTATTTTTTGAGGATATGTTTATAATTGTATAGAATACTGTTACTATAAATCTTATAACATATTTCAACATATCAAATTATAGCACTCTCATTTGTTAGAGATAACCTACAATATCCTTCTTGTCTTTACTCGCTTCCTAAGTAGCCTTACCGAAAGCTGTTAGGGTGACTGCCGATTTCGGCTAGATATATGGTAGCTTGTCGGTTTATGATATACCCAATAATTGGTACTTTAAGTTTCTTATGTTCATACATCTCACATATCATTCCAGTTATTTTTCTTATAAAATTTTCTAATAAAATAATGGGAAGTATTCTAATCATTTAATTATTAAATATTCATGACAAATGTGAGATAAGTTTCTAGGAAAAAAGTCCTTAATTTTTGTGCAAAATTTGTGCACAACATATGACCTTAAGTCGTGCAAATGAGTTATACCTAGGCTCTATTTCCTCATTTTCGAGGAAGAATTTTATGTAAGCCGCATTTGCCATGATTCCACATCTTTCCATCAGTTACCATCAGCTAAACACATGTGCTTCCAGGCTATATTATCATATTACTTGTAAGGAGAGCACAGACAAATACCCTCGTCTGTCTCGAATCTCAGACCAATTTGCCAGTAAAACCGAAATCGAACTCCTTCATTAGCAAACATTACGAAACATGTTGCCAAAACTGTTTTCAGGGGGGAAAACATTTCATTTATATGCCATAAATACTTGTAGAAAACTTTCAACGCGACATGAAAATTAAACCAAATATGTTGGGACTGCTCCGCCAGTGCCGCTCCGACTCGCAGATACCCAGGATTGCCTTAATGGGCTTGTCTGTGCGGGGCAGAAATAAAAATGCTGCTTTAACGCATGAAATCACACAAAGATACTAAAAATTCGAGCATACAAACGGCATGGAGTCTGTGGCAAGGATAACAGGTCCTTAAACATGCCACACATGCATACAAAGCAGCACCAGTAACAACAACAAAACAACAAAAACAACAACAACGAGTCAGTTACCCAGTGGCAAAGCAAACTCTAGAGTTTATGACGCAGTAGGCCAGTGTCCCAGCCTCATAAATATAAAAATTAGTTGCCGGTCAGTTAGCAAGTGGGTGGCGAAGGACCTGCCACGCCCCAGGAAACTCAGTCTGGACTCGAAGGCTACGGTGGCCGCCCCACAATTAATTAATTAGTTCAGTTGACAAAAATTGTGGGGGACGGTCAGATGACCGGGTCGGTCGGTCGGTCGGCTGGGGCAACTATGGCATGGCAGCTGGTCAGCCGCTCGACTGGACGCCGACTCCGACTATGGTTGGCCTCGACGCGTGTTTATGATTTGACTGTGGATCGCCAACAGAGTCTGTGTGTGGGTGTCTGTGTGTGTATGGATGTGGTTGTCTGCATCTGAATGTGTGTGTGTACTGACTGGGTCTGGGTCTGGTTCAAATAGAGTTCGAAACGAAATCTTAATTTGTTTATACGATAAGACTTCATGTGTATTCGCATATCATTTCATTACAAAGACACATTCAGATATCCATGGATGGCAATTTCTATACGAAAATCTAGCTAACAATTCTTAAAGATATAATCTTTTCATTCAAATCAAGAATGTTTCTTTAAAAGCTTATCTATTATGTGCAAGACGATAATAAATTTAGATCGCTTGAGTTATTATTATAGAATGTATCATGTTGGTTCCGAATTGGTTCGACTGAGCTTAGCTTCAATACTATGAGCTGCATATATCTTCAGTCTCAGATCAACAAATTCATGTTTTTGTCCACGCATAAACCGATGCCATAGCTACATATGTGTATTTGTGTGTTTGACATTTTATGTGTCATTATAGTCAAGGGTCATGTGGCAAGCGGCCAACTGTTTTCATAAGCGTTGCAAATATTTTCACAAGGCCAATTAGTGGACAACCCCAGCTGACCACTGACCGCTGACCACAAAGCTGCCGAGATTCTTACCCAACCAGAGACGACGTCTTAGGAGCCCCTGAGTTGGTCTGATGCTTCTGGCCATCTTCTCGGGCTGGTCACACTTTGAGTCTGGGTTTGCCCCTCCCGTTGAGTTCTAAAAATTAATAAAAGTGCAAAAGTTTCGACTTTCAACAGTTTTCAGTCTCTTTTTGCCGCTTTTTGTCAACGCGACTCGTGTGCAACATACTTGCGAACAAAAGTGAAAAAGCCAAAAGCAATAAAGTTTTCAATTGTTTCTCTCGCACTCTATGCAATACGGTTCCCTTTATACACTCACACGGGTTGGGGGCATTCGACTTCTATTGTCGTAGTCGTCATGGAGTGGGCCTTTATTTTCTTTTCTTTTGGTTGTCATATTCATATGAGTTGATTCAGTGCTTCAGTTGACTTTTTTCGATGAAGCTCCATCCATCTGCAGTCCATTTCGTTCGGCCTCATTTAAGGTGCGCAATAAAGTATGCTATGTTTTTCATCTGATCATTTGCTGGGTGAAAATTAAAGATGAACGTTCGCTCTTGAATTTCGCGGTTTTACAGACTTGGAAGTAATCTGCTAAAGAAACATAGGTGATATAAGTAAGTCAGATGATAGCCAGATTAACTTCATTCTCTGCCGTTCATCTTGAGCAGCCCAAATTTGTAATGCGCGAAAAAGTATGCTACGTTTTCATCAGATCATTTGCTAAAGAGGGACACTCGCACTTGAATTTGCCGCATTTGCAGACATTGAAGGATGAAAAGTAATTTGATAAAGAAATTTGGGTAAGTCCGTTTCAGTTCATTAACATTAACATTTCATTAACATCATACTCTGCCGTCTATTTATATTTATTTACAACGCTCGTTTTTGATTATGTCGGATTTATAGAGAACGACATTTAAATATGTAAAGGAATTTTCTATATTTGCATAGGAAATATTGCTAAGCTCGTCTGTTAGCAATATTAACCTCGTGCTCTTTTCGATGAAACTCAGACCAATTGCAGACCATATCATTTGCCTTTATTTAAAAAGCGCTCAAAAGTATGCTACATTTTTTAAAAATCGATGTCCAGCTTTCTTTCATGCAATATATTTCATTTGAAAAGTGATAACCAGCAGATCTGTTAGCCTACTCAGGATCAACTGTTAATAGTTCCCAGTTCAAACGATTCACAGAGTATTAAATATTCAGTTTAGTCTGTATTTAGTCTGTAATTTTTTTCGTACTAGTTTTTCGCATAGTTTTGTTTTGAGTTTTTTCTTTTTTTGGTTCCTTTGTAGTCGTTGGCTTCAAAGTTTTTAACTGGTCCTGACTTTAAGTGCAATTCAGTGCCGAGGCAATGCGAAAAAATTCTAAAAAACTTTTCCCTACTTGCAGCTGACTTTGTTCTTGTTGCTGTTTTGTGGCTGCCACAGTTCGTTTTGTGTTTTTTGCAGTTTAAAAACGCATTGCCAAATGTGTCACACAAAAGTTGTTGTTCTATTGTTGTTGTTGTTGTTGCCTCTCAAGAGTGGCACAATGCGGGCGATTCGGGATTTGGGGGCGTGGGGCCCGGTGTTTGGGGCTTGGAGGCGTGGCATTATTGTTCGGTATGTGGTCGCTTTGTCTTTTATGCATTGCACATTTTGCACTTGACATAAAACAAAAGGCATCGTCACATGGATGCCCTGTAGAGATCCTTCGAACGGCACTTAGCGGGTCAGAACTGTTTCAGAGTGCTGCGCTGGCATGCTGTCAGATTCCCCCGGTCCAGGTGGGTCGGTAATGGCATGCCGCAAAGTGAATGTTGCCTGAAACTGGGTTGAGTATTTTAATGGTGACATTCATGCCATTCGAATTCTTTACGGTCTTAAGCGTTATGCAACGCACAGCACGTTGCGGAAAGAACCATATTTGTTGCACTCTCTTGAAAAACGAGCTTATGTCATCAATATGACAACAAAATTGATAGATTTGCCAAAGACTTTCGATGTGCTTAAGGTGTTCGATTTGAGACTGCAATTGCCCGTTGCAAGGTTGGATCAATATTTGCTCGACGGTGGAGCAAGCCTCAGAGAAGGACATGTGCTGCCAAGGGTAATGAATAATTGGAAACTATTAAGAAACTTACACACAGTTCCATGAGGCATTTGTATCACTTGATACTCCTGGCACCTTTGTCAGTTTTAAACCATTTTCTTTTAAAGATTCAGTTCATCAAAGTCGAAAGTTAAGCAACGATTTAAGCCAAACTGACACTAACAAGCTGCTTTATACCAACTGCCTGGACACTGATGCCTCAGAGATTGTCTCATTAAAAGCGTCTCCCATGACGGATTAATTTTTAATGAGTCTGCGGGGCAAAAGTTAATAAGGCTATATAAGGACACAACAAACCACCCAATCGTTAAGGACTAAGCCACCCAACAGAGCTAGAAAAATCTTTCACGTGCGTTGCAAATAAATCATCATTGCCAAAAAGAGAAAACCAACAAATACAATTGTAATTTCGCCAGACGCCAGTGCTCAAATCCTGACAAATGAGCGAAAATTCATAGTTCGCCAACATGGTATATTACCAAACCCCACAACCCAGTCCTCGACAGTCCCCTATGCGGGGTCTCCCGGGCGCAGTTCAAAGGCAAATGCATTAAGTCTTTGGATAACTACAATATAAACTAAAGCTGCGCTGCATTGGCTTCAAATTTGCTGCTTCATTTATAAGGATTAGGGCTCTGTTGCCGCTGCGAAACAGTAAAAACTCATAACAAAATTACTTGCAGGAAATGCAACAAGCAAAAATGACCGAACCAGACCAACTCCCAGCCCTAGAGTCACCCCTAAGCATACTTGTTATCGGGGGTAAAAACCTAGTTATTTTGGGTGGGTGACTTCCCTTTGTTAAGGAACACGAATTCTGCATTAGTTTCAACTTGTAGCGCATGATTAGATGTTTTCTTAGCCTGTTGTGGCACACATATTTAAGATTTGAGGGCTGCAACAGAGGCAAATCTATTACGAGTACATTTGCAGCTGACAGGCTAAATAAAGCCAAGTATCCAAGTACATAGAGAGTCTGGGGAATGGAGTCTATGTTGGCAAAAGGGTGGCAAAAATAATAATAATTTTCTTTTAATGCCGAACAAATAAAAAGTCTTTACTTGAGGGTTCTTGACTGAATGATATGCTGTTACTGGCATAAGATTTTGGCTTGAAAATAACAATATTTGTGCTTCATATTGACATAAATCATCTAAGTTTTATATATTACTCAATATCATATTTTAAAAGCTTTTACATAAATATCCATCATAATAGATATTAATTTACTTTCATCCAAAATCAACTCTCAGATGGACTCAGCTGATTACAAAGGCTCTCAGTTCATATTGTTGCCATAATTCAGGCAACTGTCAAACAATTTGTGTACCAAAAACTCTCGAAGCTTAGCAACAATTTGCCCCCCAAAAAGATGAAAATAAAAAAGTCGAGAATAAAGAAAAACCCCTTCCAGGAGTTGCCAGACTTTTAATAAATATAAAGCGTTAATTTGCTGCATAATTGCGCTGTGCCGCACCCAGCGTAGACCCTTCGTGTCTGTCAGCTCGTTTGCTCCTAGTTAAGTAGCAACACAGCCTCAACGGCTACTAGACACATACACATACACACACACACACACACACACACACACACAGCTACACACAAAACCCGGAGACAGAGAACCGTCAACTGTTCCGCCCCGGATTCGCACAGTGCTCCCTTTTTTCATGTCTTCAATGACAGTTATTTCATTTTTCTTGTTGATGTTTTTCCCTGCACTCATTAAATCAAGTTAAAAAGGCATATAGCACCCTGTTGTTGTTGTTGGTGTTGTTGTTGTTGTTGTTGCCTGGCCTGTTTCCGTTGTAAGCCAAGCTGTTCCAAGCTGTTGAAGTTGTCCTGGATGTGCTCCTGGTTGCTCCTGCTGCTGCTGCTGCTGCTGCTACAGCTCGTTGTTTCCTTACCATGTTCTTGCGGCAACTTCGAAGACAACGCACAAATTTTCAAATAACATTTTACAGGGTGGCCAGGGTGAGGGGCTGAAAAAAAATGGAAAATGAAAATGAACATAAAGCAGCACTCTGTCAGCTGAACAAGACTTGGCTTTAATTATAATACTTGTTACATGGCCCAAAGTATGCACCAATTTGACATTCAACGGGCTTTAATGTGCTAGCCACAACATGGTATATGGCTCAGTGGCCCAACAAGCCATTCAGCATTTCAATTACGCATCTGCCTAATTGGACGACTTACGACTCCGGCACTGGCACTGGCAGCCTCAACACACATTTGCTTTCTCCAAAATTCTTACGATTGTCCCATTGAAGTTGAAGATCTTTGGGGCGGAGGAGGACTCTCAAGGCAGCCCAATGAGCTGCAGGATAAGGCACTTCAATAATTGTCCACGAGGGAAGCCAGTGGTTAAAATTTATGTTGGTTTGCGACACAGACAAAAACCGCTTGGAAATTATAGAAAAAAATTACAGAAATGTCCTGAATATGCTTTTAAAGTAAGTAGAGATTTACGAAAAAGTCATCAGAATCAAAGGAAAATCGTATTGATACTAGGAAACCAAAGCAAACAAATGTTTGTTACTTTCACTAGATTCCGGCCTCTGACGTGTAGACGAAAGTAAGGGGAATGGAAGGAAAAGTAATCAGTGAAAACTAAGGTAAAAGTGGGGAGAAATAGATGAATTTTTAATAATTGGCTTTTAAGACTATTCCTAATACCCTATTAGCTTTTACGACTGTTTTCAGCAGATCGAAAATTTCAAGCTAAGTATTTCAAATTTAGAAAGGATCACATCATTTTATACAAGGAATCCACACCATACTATAATCTTTATATACTGCTTGAAAATATCTTAAGTCAGTAATTTATGCCAGGATCTCATGTATTTATAATAATGATGCTTTAATGCATTACAGATTGTGATCCATGGACACTGAATATGACAATGTCTACAAAAAATATAGAAAATATGATGAAAATTGATTTCTATGCTCATATCTACACATCCAATGTTGTGCGTATTAATCGTCATGGAACCCTAGGCAGAACTTTATCTTTTGGACACACTGAGAAACCATTTATAAGTTAGACGGCTTATAAGTGAATGGATTTGTAGACCATAGTGGTTTCTCTTCTTCTATTAAAGTTTTGGACCTAATCTGATTAAAAACTAGAACCACTAAGCATACAATACATTGTATTGTATGCTTAGTGCTAGAACTATATCGAAATGGGCTAAAATACAATTTTCACCACAAATGCTCGATATAAGTTAGATAAAATTGTTACCAAGTTAGATTGCCATTAAATTCACTGGATATATTGAACTAATTTGGGCTTTTTAAAGCATTTATTAAGTCGCTTTTCACCTAATTGAAAAACTTATTGTAGTTTTTCCAAGAAATCTTTTGCTAAGAATTTGGTATTTGTGAGCCTTCAAACATGCTCTCACATTATTATCGATAATATTCTAATACAACAACTATTAAATGACTCATAATAATCATAGAATAAAAGTAGTTCCCCTATTGGGAAAGCCATAATAAATTCCATAAAATGAGTAATACTCATAAATGCTATATGACCGTGACGCACTTTTGAAATCTCACAAAACAATACACAAAAATTTCTGTTATAAAATTGTATTATATTTGGTTAAACACTTTTCACATTGCACATTATTAGATTTAGTTTTAGAATTAAACATATTATTTTATGTATTATTTGCTATGAGATAACACATAGTCCGCACTCCTCCATGGCACAACACAAGAGGCAACATTCCACCTCCCCCCTGGTAGGACCCGTCGTTTCCTCCACATAGATCGTTTGTGGCTGTGGCACCACCACGACGGGCTCTACGAAGGCCGGTTGTGGCGGCATTACTTCGATAATCTCCACTGGCGGCGGATAATATGGATCGATTACCTCCACTTGAAAGCCAGGATTGTACATGTTGTCTGAAGGTTTTGAAGGTTTTTTGACTAAAATTTAAATAAAACGCAAAATGCTTGCGGTGCGCCGGAATAACTCGTATTAAACTAAAATTCGGTGTGGTTGAAACTTTTGCCAGTTTTGCGAGCTAAAATATGTGTGCGGCCACCAAAAGTTTTATTATCTAAAGCCCCAGGCATTTGATCAATGAGCTGCCATAATGTATAGTTGGTGTAAGTGTACAAACAAATCATGGAAATTACAGTGGGTATAGATAAAAATTATTCTAATATGTGAATCATAAAGTGTTATGCAAAAGACATAACTGCTGTAATGGTTTTTGACTGATTTTTTAAGATAATAACTTAAGAGGAGCCTCGGTGGAACAGTGGATAGCGCACTGGCCCGCCAAAGAAGAGTTCCGAGTTCGAGTCCCGTTCATGTCCTCCTAGAAAAACTAGGTTGTGGCGTAGGAACGAAGAAAGTTCCTCCGTGGAGAAAGCAGAAAAAAGGAAAATAATGCTTCAGGCTTTGATTCGATAGGGTTGTTATGGCCATATAATAATAATAATATCTTAAGAGGCTATAGAAAACTGCACACACAGGCGAACTCCCTGAAACAAACTTAACCAATTGACCTACATTCACTAATTATTTATCTACTTTTTATGTTCTATGGCCCACTGTGCGCTGACTTGCATGCAACAGTGCGTATGAGTAATATCGTTTGGGCTTTAGATAAAGAAAAGTACACAAAAATTACTTTGCATGGCTCGCTTTTTGCCCCTCCAACTTTGATTCGATGTCACCAAGAGAACCCTTGTCAAAGTGTTTGGCCAAAAAAAGCTGAATTCTAGCCACTGCGGTTGCAATTGGACCGAACTCGGAACTCATAAAATGTTTTATCAAATGAGAACAGGCCTTGGGACACATTTTGACACATTTTCGGTTTTATTGGCAAATTGCAAAACATATAAATAATAGCTTGGAATGTCAACTAACTCCGGGAATTATTGAAGTGCAAAAGACTAGAGTATTACAAAAAGGGTCCTGAACAACCCACACACACACACACACTGAAACTACAAATTTTCTGCGGTTTTTGTGTGTTATTAAATTTGGCTTTTTATTGGAGCAGGACAGCCCCGGACATTGAGATTTATGCAAGACAATATGTTGCCAGAAACCACAGTCGAGTACAAAATATTATTTATAACAAATCGTAAAATTTTATTACACGAAAAAATTGTGAATGGTGTCGGTTTTTGGTTTTGGGTTGTCGGCTGTCGGCCCTTGGTTTCTCTCCGAGTGTCACAAACTATATATGAGTCCGACACGACAAGCCATAGAAACTTAATTTAACGTAAAGTATTAAAGGATTTGGTGTGCGGCTTTGTTTGAAGTTGATGTTGTCGTTGTTGTTTTTCTTGATGTTGTTGTTGCTGTTGTTGTTGCTGTTGTTGTTGCTATTGTTGTTGTTGTTGCTGCTGTTGTTGTCGTCGAAGGGTCGTCTACATTATGCTGCAACATAAACAACAATCGCCACAGCGACAGCAACATGGCAAACAGGGACAACAGCAGCAGCCCTTATCCCCAGCCGGTGGCGGTGGTGGCTGTATGATGACCGTTGTCTGCGGCGGCGGCGGTGGCTGCACTTGGACCACTTCCACAACACGTGTGCGATGATCCATTCTCGTGCTTAACTTAGCTAACTCTATATATATACAATACGGATTCGGAATCGGATTGCTCCTGCACGCACCGCGTTCCGCGAGATACTGGATGTAATGTACGGATCGGCGGGTATAGGTTAGCTTTACCTTTGCCAATCTCGCCGTTCACTTTTATATACATTGCAACTACGATTTTCAACTGTAGATAAAACACTATCGCTCCCTTATCTGACTTTGACAGTAAACCATGTTATCTGCGGCAATTTTGTTATTTTTATATTTCTCTTTCGTCGTATATAGCGACCGATTGCATACGCGGGCATTATAAAGACAGGGCTCTGTCTTTGGCTGTGTCGTTGAAACTAGTTCCAGTGTGGGTTCAAATGAACTCTTCTCTCAGATCGCTAATAAGAAGTGTGTTATAACAAGATAGTAAGGGTATCTTCGGAATACAACACATTTCATATCCGTGTTCCTATGGTGGTTATCTATAAAAAAAAATGTGATTATCTTGATAATTTGTTCAAATTGTTTAAAAATGTCAAGTTTTGACGCAACAAACTAGGTGATTTTTTTTGCCTTCCCCTACCATGGTTAGATTTTTGTTTAGATTGTTTATATCTTTATACAAATTCAAGTGGTCAGATTGAGTCATGAGGACTGCAGTTGGTTGTGCTCGACTATAAGATACCCTGATTGTAGAGGCGTCTTCAGTTGTTTAACTTGAAAGCATGATCTGAGATCGCCAGCTGTGTATATGTATCCGATGTTGTGAAGTTTTCCCTTCTAAAGAGTCTGGAAATTGGGGATTTAAGTTCTTTTAAGTCAATTTTTAATCAATAATTTGAAATCAAGTGTAACTGAATATAGTATACTTAGGCATTCATAAGGAAATTGCTGTTTTTCTAGCTTGCGAGGATTCCAAGTTTAAGAGGTCCAACAATTGGTCCGACAAAGGGACTAAATAACTCGTTAGTCATAATAATTTTGGCTATTCTCGTAGGAACTTAACAGATGAGCACATGCTTTCTTTTGGCTATTTGACGAGATGTTCGTTCATAAATTTGCTCCATATCTTGCTCTGATGGATACTCAAAGGACTCAAATGTCCATTAAATTGTCATATAAATAGATTACTGTTCTCGATAATTTCTTTCCAACGATGTCTTACTGTTCTTATTGTTTTATATTAATAGACATCATCTATGTTCTCTGTACGATTTGATTTGATCCCATTGAGCTGGTTCCATCGAGAAACATTGGACTAGAATAGTTTGAAAGCTCAGAAGATAGGCAAACACGTGGATAGAGTATACATAAATCAAAATACATAACTAAAAACAAATATTTGAACAATCAGCTTAAGGTGACAAAGTATTATCTCAAGTTTGTTTTCATCGATTTCAGAGCGCCCAATGGGCCTCTTGTACAATGATAGTTTTGTTGAATTGCGTTTATTTTTATTTTTTAAACAAGAAGCTTATCAATTTGCTTATCTAAACTAGTCTAAAATAGAATACATTTAGTGCTAAAAGTTTTCTGATTGTTTGATATACATAAGTATATATGATTTTAAAGCATTAAAGTCTAAGCAACTGGCAAATTTTTATGAAATATAACACATTTTATATTAAACATAAAATTCCGGTTAAGCCAATCTTGAAATGGCCCATCAGCAGAGTTTACCCCAGCCAATATGCTAACATTTGATTGAACCACCTTCGAGGACCCACCATGGTTTCTATAACTACACCGATACCAACCCAACTAGCAAATGGATATAGTGGCTAATTATATTGTATCTAATCTAATCTAATGATAAACATGGCCAAAAGTATGCACTTTACATGCAAAATGGAGCACCGGCAAACTAGTAAATTGTAGTAGGGTTTATCGTAATGCCGCATCTCAATTAAAAATTTAACCCATCTGCAGTCGAAATTGCCAAAATGTGGGCGTAACCCAACTCTGTCCGCAATGAAATTAATAAAAATATATTTTTGAGCGCTGGCGCAATGGTGATGATAATTAGTGTACGTGATTCTATTTACTTCCAAGGGCCCCCCAGAATCCTTGTAGAAGACCACCCAAAAAAAGGGGTGCTTTGCGTCAACGTTGATGTTATGTCAGGGCGTGTGTGTGTGTGTGTGTGTGTATAATATGATATGCGCGTAAAAAATATAGTACGTGTGTGCGTGACAATGGCAACAACGTGAGTTGACAGAACTGAACCTTTGAACTGGGAGTATTGGTGGTTGTCCCGCTGGATCTGGTGTTTTCGGTGTCAAAAATGAAACAACGCCTGCCCGGAATTTTAAAATAAGCAAATGAGTTTCTGCTCGAAGAAAATAAGCAGAAGCAACAACAACAGCAACAACAAACTGTGCAACAAAGCCCATAAATATTTATAAACTTTCGGCCTGTCATATAAATACAGGGACCCATTAGTTGCTCGCACACCTTTTGTTGCTCTATGGGTCCTACAACCCAAGTCCCAAGGACAACAGCAGTCAACTGGGGGGTCATTTAAATGTTTATGACTTTTGATATATATAGATCCAAAGAGTTAATTAGTTTTGACAGAAGTTACATAAATATAAAATACCAAGAATTTCTAGTTATTATATTTGGCAAATTTTTTTTTCCTACCAAATTTCCTATGTAACCCATTGTTCATAAGACTGTCTGTCTGCCTATAATGTGGTGCTGCCTCTACCTGCTAGCTAAGATTTCTATACTTGTTCTAAATTTGTAGAGTATTAAATATCTCAGGCATCTAAATACTTAAGCATTTTTATATTGAAAATTATATTTCTTAAATCACTAACCTTAAGTTGGAATACTTCAAAAGTTCGCTAAATATTTCTGTTCTGGAAGAATAAACAAGATAGAGTGCTGCATTCAAGAGTGCTCGACTGCGGAAATACCCTGATCCCAGTCGATGAATACCGTTACATTCGCCTAATACAGCTCGAAATACAATTCAAAATAAGTGTGGTGAAAATCATGATTCAAATCGAAAAATTACACCAGTTATTAGCGGGGAGTGGCATCCAAAGTTTGAGAAAATGCATTCTTCGCTCAACTTATTAGATCCAAATAATGGTAAATTTCGTGCCCCTAGCTACAATAGTTCAACCGCCAGGTGGCGTAATCCATATTTCACCTTTGCCCATTTTGGCTCGTTCTCAGCAATTGCTAGCTCTTATAACTTTAGTGTTTATGGTCCGAAATTTTCCAGATTGGTTTATTATATCGTCATGAATATATTTTCTGGAATTCAAACCAATATAATGAGAATTGTCGAAAATAAAGGCACTTATTCAATTTAGGGGAGACCAAATTAGGATGGAAAAATTTTGGATGCCACTTTCTGCATGGTGTCTATAGGCACCCACTTAACAAACTTCATGACTCTTGCATAAAAATTGTGACTGCTATACACAATTCGCCATGTGTAGGGGTGTATCAAAATTTTGGGAAATTTCCTTCTGCAGGGTGTAAAAAATAAAAGTGAAATAGTTGACATCACTTTTGTGTATAAAAATAAATTGTGAACCTCAAGGACATTGCAATTGTGATATTGCCTAGCGAATGGGCACATACACAGACATATATCTGAGAGGCTCGGGGTCACGCCCAAATACCTAAAAGGCGACATATAAAAATGATAAAGCAAAATGGCGAAAAGTGGCAGTAAAAAATAAAATGCGCTGCCGCAAAAGTGCCATTTGTGGCATAAACACATGCGCGCCAAAGTTTGATAAGACAAAAGGCGACCAGCAGGTGGCCAGGTGTGGGTGGCTGATGGCTGAAACACAGGTGAAAACAGTGGCAGGTAGGCTAAAAAGTTTGCCAAGTGTGGCGCCACACTCACACACACACACACACACACACACACAACGTGGCAAACGTCCCAAGGATGAACTTCAACTTGGTCGTTGGAACCGCAATGTGCCACTAAATGCTGCCACTAAATGTGTGCCAAGTATTATTGCAGCCCAACACAGGTGCCTATCTCTCTGTGTGTATGTGTGTGTGTGTGCTTCGTATATATGTATGTGTGTTAGCCAAGTTTTCTCAAGGAGCTGCCTCGTGTCGCCTTTGCCTGCCTCGCATAAAATTAGCACAATAAAAACCCATAAATGCGACACAAAAACATGAAAATCCACTTGTTATAATTTAATCGAGTTGATAGAATTTTTACGACTGCCTCTGCTTATCCAGGTAAATTTTCTCACTTAACTTGGAACACGGCGCACATGTTGGAGAAATGCTCGAATATAGGCCAAAGCGAAAGCTTAAATCGCCTCAAAGTTTGCATTTCACTCGAAAGTGAAAATAGAAATATAGAAATAAATTCCCATAGATCCCCAAGTAATATGCACTTTTTAAATAAGACAATGTATTTAATTTAATGTGAAACTAGAAAATGTTAATAATATTGTTCATCTGCTTGTGAATCCGAAAAATTCTGCATTGAAGTCAGCGATCTGCTGGAGCGATTTGTGAATATTGAGCTCTGTTTACGGGCGTAATCCTCTTCTGTGCACTGGATGCAGGTCTCTACAAATTTGGTTAGTCTGGGATTCTTCAATTGCTTGGAAATCGGCAGAGCCTCCTCGAGTGCCTCCTTGGTGCGTTCCACCTTGTGCAACATGGTGTTCGCCTTGACAATCATCATGGTGCAAACGAAACGCCATAACAGGCTGTTGCACTCATATGTCTCTGCGCACAGTGGTTGCAAAACAATTTATAGTGCATGAAAAATGTGACTGAACATACCTTTGATGGCATTATGCGAACTGAAACAGCATTCATCGAAGCGTCCATTATCCAACATGATCAGCGACATATAAGCTCTTAGATAACATTTCTCAATGGAGTATTTTGCGAATAAAATGCGCTTTTCAAGACGTGCAATCAGTTTGCTGCCAAATATATATGAATAATATATAAAAAATCGGTTTAATTTAGAATATGAATTGTTAGCATTACCGCATACGTATGCCTTCTTGTTCATCGTCGCCTTCCTGAAATGTTGAACGATCCCCAAACACAAAGGGTGCCGCATCCTTGGTTTTCTCCAACGGCAATTTCAATAGGTTCAACATAACGCCGGTGCCGGTTTTAAAGAATTTGGGCACATCGTATTGATCGCTTATGGCCAGAGCCAAAATATTATAAACTTCGGATGTGAATTCAAATTTCCAGCACATTAGACGATTCGTTTTGGTTACATAATAATCGCCCATTACCTTCTCAACGTATTGGCAAAGAGTCTATAGACAAAGGAATTTTGGAATACCATTTAAATGTTACCATATACAATTTACCTTGACTTTTTTCTCTTTCCGCAGTTTACGCATATGTCTAAGATCGTGTATCATATTTCTATGAGTCTGATACTGTATATGAAATAATGTAGCTTCGCGATTCTTTTCCAGCATCTTTTTATTGGGATACTTCAAATAGCTGACATAGTAAAGTGGATTGCGACATTGCAGCATTTTCTGTAAGTCAAAAATATTTGTTTAAGAACCGATTGAATCCTTACAGGACGATATACGTACCATAAACTGTTTAATTATATCATACTGCTTATGGAGCAAGGTTTTTAAAAAGGAATTCGAGCGTTTGCATTGTGGCAGCAGCAAGCTTTTGTTCTTCTGCAGATTCTTCACGAAGAGTATATCGTACCACGAATCATTCATATAGGTCTGATGAAGCACATTGAAGGCACGCTTTCTACGCGCTATTTCGATGGGATGCAACAGCTCTTTCTAAGGCGCCATAACATATCAAATATATTATTATCATAGGGTTCTTAACTTTCAGACTTACTATAACTTCGGGTATACTTTGCACATCGCATTTGCCCTGGCTTTTCAATATCTTCCATCTGGGTCGATTGTCAATAATACCCTTAGCTCTGAATTGTTCATGAGCACGATCGACTGCCTTTTTATTCTTCATGAAGAATATAGACATGGCCTTGCCAGTGACATCTTTGATGACGCCATTTACCTGCAACGTTCAGCACAATATACCCACTCTCTCTTCCTTTGAAATCAAGCCCATAACATACCACAATGAGACGACTATCAAAATTCTTGGCCTTAACTCCGCTAAACACACGCAGATTGTTATATAGATCAATGGTGCTATTCTCCAACTGGTTCAGCTCAAACAATGCATCGCATATCTGCAGACTGATCAAACAGTTCGGTCCAAGTTTGAGCATACCAATGTCTAAAATATTCATGCTTTAAAAGGCATATATCTTTTGGAAATCATTTGGTTTCTTACTCAAAGCATTTAAAGCATCGGCGAGTGCTCCTTCGATTCTGGCTGCCTTTCGTTGTGTCTGACTGCGTCGGTAGAGTGTCATAAAATCGGATGGATCCAATTCGAGTGCCTGGGTAAAGTAATACAAGGCAAAATTCTCGCGGCGTCTATTGAAATAATATGTGCCCCAGTCTCTGTAGATATGATGTTGCACATCCTCGCCCCAATCAAACTTGGCCCATGCGGGCATTACCCCTTCAATGGTCAAGGCGGGTACATATCCCACAATCGACGTCATTTTGAATATATAAAATTTATATGAAACTGTTTACAAAAGTCTAAAAATAAGTTCGGATTTAGTTTTAGTTATTGTATATCGTCCCACGTGTATTTTTAACCAATGCCTGAAAGTGTTTGTACTTCTAAACGGACAAGCAGATTGATTAAGGTAGGAAAAGTTGAAAAGATGACTAGATTGAAAAGATTTGTTAAAAAGAGTTGGGGGGAAAGGACAGAATTCTGGAGGGTTTTGCGTGTCTTTATTCTATTGTCCGACAGTTCCTTTGTCGTGGAGATTACATAGAGCTACTTTTTGGGTTTAGTCCGAGTAAAGTTCTGTTGATTATCAAATCAATTAAATGAATCAACAGATCAGGATGGCAAACGAATAATTTTATTTGCTCAACTTCAATTAGTTTTATATAGGAAATATATATATATAAAAGAAATTGTGATATATCAGGGAAATATTTGTAAAATATTAAGAAGTATAATATTAATAAGTCGAAATTAAGAAACTATATTATTAATACGAAATGTTTTATAAGTTTATTATAAGTAAAATATAAGGAATTTTCTCAAAGTGAATACAATTTAATCAATTTCACGAAGCAAAAGAAATTGTAAGAAATTATATTATTTATACGAAATAATATTTATATTTTATATTTATATATTTATTTATATATTTATATTAAATAAATATAAAATAAAGGAAAAATTATTATTTAACTCAGAAAATAATCAATTTATGAAATAAACAATGATTTAAACCGATTTAATGCGTTTTTATTGTCAGCAGGTGAAATTAAGGGAATTTCAAAAACCATTGCATACTTCCATGGGCAACACAGCCACCTCTCGGGCTGCAGCCCATCCGGCTGGGCGCACCAGGCGATCAGAAATGCGCAGCAGGTCGCTGTCTGAATTGAATTTAAGAAAGTGTTGCATCTTTTAGGGGCTGCACTTTCGGCGGTTACTTGCTGGGCATTTCTGTTCGCCTGGTAGCCCAGCTGGCAAAATAGATCGAACAGCGGCGACTCTTTTTAACAGTGATCGATGCTGTTATTTGTTGTGTTAACATTACAGTCGATCTGTGGGATAGACACAAAAGGATCTTATAGATACATAAGAATCTGACAGATACATAAGTATCTGACATGTACCAAATGTATCTCAAAGATACAAAATTATCTCAAAGATACAAAAGTATGTCAAAGATACAAAAGTATCTCAAAGATACAAAATTATCTCAAAGAACATCCCACGACAAATGGATCGTCCAATTAGGCACTACTCTCCGGGTGAGGTCTTCAAGGTGGTCAATGAAGAAGACTCCAGGGTGTGACGGCATCGACAACCGTGCTGTCAAGCTGCTTCCGCTCAAAGGTGTCATGGCACTTGCTAAGATCTTCAATGCCATTCTCATGCTCGGCCACGTCCCAAGCTCGAGGAAAAACGCACGCATCGTGATGATATCTAAGCCCGGAAAGCCTCTAACCAAGTTGGACACGTACCACCCTATCAGCTTGCTTCCAACCTTGTCCAAAATTTTTGAGAGCATCCTCCTGAATCGGCTTATGGAACTACCAGGAATTAGTTGCTGCATCCCCCTACACCAATTCGGGTTCAGGAAGTCTCTTGGCTGTCCGGAACAAGTGCACAGGGTCGTCAACCAGATGTTAAATGGATTTGAGTCTTACTCCGTCGCTGTCTTCAACGTTAAGCAGGCTTTTGACAGCGTGGCACAAGGGGCTCTTGTTTAAGCCCAAAAACCTTCCTGCTAATTTCTACTCCGTTCTTACGTCCTTAATCTCGAATAGGACCTTTCACGTTTCGGTGAGAGACTCACAGTCAATGCGAATCGAAATACACACAGGAGTACCCCAAAGAAGCGTGCTTGGCCCCTTGCTGTACACCTTGTACACAGCTGATCTGCCCACTCCCGTCTCCGATACACATGGTTGCTTTAAATAAGATTGAAGGTTCAAATCAGAGATTCTTTTTATTATTTATTTTCTTATAATTTATTACGTACATCGTCAACAATCAATCCTCAAAATTATGTATAAAAGGCGTACAATAAAATTGATATTTCAAGACGTTAGCTTGATGGATTCATTATCTGGCCATGAGATGAGTTCCGAGATGATACATGCGATAGGTCATGAGATATATCGTGAGACTGATCTCTACTCATAAGACTCGCCCTCGAGTTGATCTTCTTTCGCACCTCCGCCGCAAAGTACATCTGACAGGCATCCATAAACGAGCGTAAAGGTCGGCTGCCCAACTTGTTGACAATGGGTATGGTCTCCTCTATGGCCTCGGTACTTTTCTCGATCTTATGCTGTAGTACATTGGCCTTGACAATCTGCAGCATGCCAAGAAACTCCCATATGTTGCTGTTGCAGGTGCGGCTTTCTAACAATAAGATAATAGACATAGTAGTTAATACCCTGTAAAATTGGCTACACAATTTGTTAAAACCTTTGATAGCTCTCCGCGCATGGAAACAGCATTCGTCGTAGTGCAAATGGGCCAAGTGTGTGCTGGCAATTTGATGACTAAGGTAACATTTCTCAATTGAGTATTTTGCAAACAGCATGCGTTTCTCCAGTCGCCCAATCAACTTCCTAGCCTGCAGGGCAACGGGATCTTGGACATCGCCATCTTGATACGTAGAACGATCTCCAAAAACATATGGCACAACATCTTTGAATTTGTCCGACGGCAGCAATAACATTTTCTCAATTGAAGTGTTTGGTTTTGGTTTCATATATTGTTCGCAAAGTGCCAGGGCCAGGTTATTATAGACCTCATTTATAAACTGGAACTTCCAGCACATCACTCGATTAGTTTTCTTCACGTAATAATCGCCCATTACCTTCTCCACATATTGGGCCAGCTCCTAAAGTTATAAATCAAAATACATAGGGAATAATATTATCTATTATATAGTCACATTAACACGCTGTTCCTTTCGCAATTTACGAATCTGCCTGAGATCTTGTATCATATTGCGATGCGTTTGGTATTGTATGCGATAGAGATAGGCTTCCTTGTTTTTCTCCAACATCTTTTTGTTTGGATACTTCAAGTGGTTGACATAGTAGAGAGGACTGCGTGCGTGTATCATTTTCTGTAAATTAATTGAATTTAATTTTTAAGCGCAATCCTTGGAAGCACTAAGATACCCACTATAAACCGATTGACAATGTCAAACTGGTTTGTACAAAGAGTCTCGAGAAATTGTCTGGAGTTCTTGCACTGTTCGAGTAGTAAATTACGGTTTTTGGGTAGACCCTTCATAAAAACAATATCATGCCACGAATTGTTGAGATAGGTCTGTTGTATGACACTAAAGGCTCTTTTCCTACGCTCCATTTCAAGTGGTGATAAGATCTCCATCTATTATAAGGATGTGTATCATGTACTGAAATCTATAAGCTAGTAGTTATTCACCTCAACTTCCGGTATGCTGAGCACATCGCATTTCTCCAAGTCCCTTAGAATTTTCCATAAGGGCCTTTGATCGATTTTTTCGTTTTCCTTTCTTATTTCGTTGACTTTGTGTACCATTTTTTTATTTTTGAGGAAGAATAAAGACATGGCCCTGCCAGTGACATCTTCGATAACATCGTCGACCTGTTAAATTTGCACAAATGTATCTTCAAATCGTGTTAGCATTTCAATACATACCACAATCTTTCGTTTTGCAAATCTCTTCGATTTGGTTCCCGTAAACCGCCGAATATTTTCGACTAGTTCAATTTTTGCAAGCTCAAAATGATTTAACTCGAAGATAGCATCACATATTTGCACATTGATTGGGCAATAGTGACCCCGAGCCTTCACAACCATATCCGAAGCCGCTCTGGCGTCCTTTAGGGACTCCTGGATTCGCGCACCCCGTGCTTGCACCAGGGCCCTTGTGTAAAGAGTCAAGAAATCATCATCGATAAGGTTCAATGCCTGTGTCAGATAATATTGGGAAAAGTTCTCCCGGCGTCGATGAGCATAGTAACGTCCCCAGTCCCTATAAATATCATGCTGAACTTTCAAGTTCCAGTCAAATTTCGACCAAAGAGGCAGCGTGCCTTCGAGGGTCATATTGGGCACATGGCCAACAATCGATGTCATCTTGTCGATTGATTTTAATAACTGAAGGAAAAGTTAATTAAGTTATATAATCAATCTTTTGTTGCTATCAACTTGCCTCTTTTATTTGAGCTTAAAAAGTGTATCTGGCTGTGTAGATAAATTTTATTGTACTTAAAATTTATATAAAATTTACATGAAAAGATATTTTTTTTATTTTTAAACATATAAATATGTTTTTATTTGTTTATATACAAATACAAAAACTGTATGAACGTAGTGTAGGTGTTTGAGCAACTGAATGAAAATCAACCGAAAATTGTTCAAAATGACATTTGGTTTGGCAACAAATTCATTTCGAATTTTTAATAAATAAAGTTCACTTGGGGGACGAAATGCATGCGCCGTATTTCCCTGCGAAGGTCCTTCCAAAACCTACCTAACCACCCAACTGTCATTCAATTTCAGCCAAAGCGTGTTATTATTAAATTATTTTGCAGATGACTTTGTTATAAAAAATAAAAACTGTGGAAAAGAAAAATAGTTAAGGGCAATATGATTTCTGATTGCCACAATGTGTGTTATTATGTTATCAAAGTCTCACTACGTACCACACACACACACACACACACACACACTCGTTCGTGTTATGGGACAGGCGTGTGGCTTTCCGTTTCCGGTTCAACTTTGAATTCTGTCACACTTCTAATAAGCACCTGCGGACGTGCGACCCTTAGCCACGCAAGCTACCATAACCAACAGCCACAACCCAACCAGTTATTAAAAAATGAAAAATAATAAAGGAAAACCATATGTAAAACCATATTCAACCGCAATGCATGTGACAGAAGTGGCACAGAAAGCCGAAACCACCGAACCACCGAGCCATCAACTTCTGGCCATAATTGTGCATGCCCAGTGGCAGCCAAGCGAAAGAAATCACTTAAAATCCAGTCAAGGAGCGCAATCAGTAGGAGTTTCAAATGCCTGTTAGATTTACGTCTTAGAGTCCTAGAGCTTATACACCTATTGGGCCAACTGTTTGTGCCGACTGTTTGAGGGCCAAGTCTTATATTGGTGTGGCAAAAGCAGTTGCCAATGGAATTCAAATTACTCAAGTAAAAAGTTATCCATTATTTGTGCATCAAATTTAATGCTTTTTATTTTTGCATAGTGGAAATTATCCGATTTATGTCAAATAGTTACCATATTGCTCGGTAATTTGTTACCATTTGGAAGGTAATTTTAGTATGCTTCTTTCAAAGAAACTCTTTTCCCAATTGGTATAAATAAAACTATGAAGATTCGATTTTCACAAGCTGCTCTTGAGGCCAGTTCTTCACCAGCCAAATCATTCGCCATAGACTGGAACAGATGGTAATCACTTGGTGCGAAGCGCATAATAATTCCTTCCCAATCCCACCAGACATATATTAAAACCTTCCTGCCCCGCAATCCTGGCTAGGAGACATTTTGTGCCCTTCCTTTTTGGCGAAGGTGTAAGTCATCCAACTTTCAATCCCAGTCATGATACGCTTTAGAAATGGATAAACTGATGGATTTTCGTAGATCTCTAAAGCCATATAATGCAAAAATTAATGGATTCATTTTGACTACACTTTGGAGCACTGTGTTTTCAAATAAGTTCTTAATAATTATCATCTAATTCATTAGGACTTTATTCGGCTCCCGCACAAAGCCGGCCACCATTGACTACTCGTGCTCCAGTATACACTATAAATAATGCTTGACACCCCGTTCAAAGGGCAAAGCCGCAAGACCACAATGGGGCAATGATAAGTGTTAAGAGTCGTAGGCGTCGGTCGTATAGGGGCCAACTCAACGCGCCCATAAATCTAATGTATAATAAATTTAAATAGCAAAATCATGAGTGACCCTACAAACACACTACCCTCCTGATCCCTCCTGACCTCTCCTGTCACTCCCCTCTGCCAGAGACTGCCCACGCTTTTTGGGCTGTCTCACGCACATCTCAGGCCGATCCGATCCGAGCCGGGTCGAGCCGGGCCGGGCCGCGCCGCGCTCGACAATGACTACACTTTAGCGGCAAATTTGTGCGCATTGTCGCCATATTATTTGCCATTATTTATGCCTTTTCCACTATTTACTTCCTTTGGCTTTTTTGTTTGTGGCTCACACGCCATTTTGTGGTATGCAAAAAGTGGACGCGGCCACTCCTTGTCGCCCCTCCATCGCTGCCCCCACCCCCACCGTACGCCCCTCTTCCACTCTAGTGGCGTGCCAAGCATTTGCGCTTGAAAGCCTCGCGTGGATTTTAAACATTTTCACACAACATTCTCATATTTAGACGGCACACATCAGCGACACAATATATACTATGGTCTGGGTCTGGTTCGGGATCGGGGTCGGGTTCTGGGTCCCGTGTCCTGTGTCCCGTATGGCCGGGCTTGGCGGTAATGTAAGCTCCGTAAGCCAAATAAAGGACACACACTAATAGCATGCAACACACGCGACCAAAGCGCCCAAACGTAAATCTGTGAAATGTAATTGTTGCCATGAAGAAAGCACAGAACCAGACCAAACAATCCTGGCCCAAACCCAACCACCGCACCCCAATCCCAACCATCCAACCATCCAACCAACCAACCATCCAAACCCACCTCCCCCAGTTAAGGGCATTTTAAGTAAGTTTTGCTGCTGCTCTGTGCCATATTCGCATTTTGATAATCGTTGGGCCTCCTCCAATGTGGCCCGGGTCCGGGTCCAATGCTGCCGTCGCTGATATACAAATTGGCTTTTGCAATGACTTTATACATTTTACGAGCAGCGGGCCCTTTGAGTGGTTTTTTTCGGGCTATCCGTACTCCTTACACCATCCTCCAACCGCCTTCCGCCTTTTGCCATCCTCGAGCAGTGCTCTAGTAAGTTGTGCCTGCTCTCGTGTTGTGTGTGGCACACTCTGATGCGATTATAAAGGCTAAATTGATGCAGATAAAATTAATTGAATTCAAAAGCCAAATCCGCTGCCCTTTTCCTATTTTTCTACTTATTCTCCCAACTTTTCTTTTTCTTCTTTTTTTCCCAGCCATTTTTCTATTTTATTTATTTATATATATTTTTATTTTTTGAGGGCATCTTGCGATTTTGGCAAGATTCAGGCACAAGTGGGTCGGGGTTTTTACTCTGGGTTTTCATAGTTTGGTTAGCTCATGCGAGCAAATGCCTTTGCATGGCCAAGTTTTGGTCTTAATTCAGATATAGATAAACGATTTCGAGTTAGTAGAACATTTAAAAACATTTCAGAATATATAAAGATTGTAGATGAAATAAGACTGAATATAATTTGGAATATATTTGATAATTTTAACAATCGATTATAAAATCATGTCGAATCAGTGTAGGTGTAATTTAATATTCTATTCAAAAACATTGAAAACATTTCTTATAAAAAAAAATTAATCATACTTCAAGCAATGCTGATATTGTATCAGTCTACTTTTTTATGTTTACCTTTTAGTTTATCTATATAACACTTAGTAATGCTATCTGGTTTTATAAAAGAAAAACCCAACTTTCATGGGCTTTGCCAACTTTTACATAGAAAAAGCTTTGCATTGGTATAAATATTTTGTACATTTTATCATTCCAACAGGTTGATTCCAACGAAGCAATTCCTTAGTTTTGATATTATAAAGTCTAAAATTGAAAACTACACAAAATGCCGCCACCACCACACGGACCAGCTGGACCACATGGCCCTCATGGCGGTCCAGGAGGACCAGGCGGACCAAGCCATGGTCCACACGATCCTCACAAGCCACATCATCCGAGCCCAGCTCCTCCACACCATGGACCTCCGCATTATGGACCTCCACATCATCCGCATTAAAAATATGCCTCAATAATTGAAACTTTGTACAGGTCTATCAAATTTTGAAACTTTTCTTTAAAAATTATACAATCTATATTTATTAAACAATCAAAAAGAATAAAAATTTTCGGAAAAATTTAACTGCAGAGACCTCGATAACTATTGTAAGGGTTCCTTGAGTATAAAGTAAAAATTGTAAATATATTATATGAGTATACATATTATGAAATGAAATTGTATATTATATATTTGAATAGTTATTATTAAAATATATCATGTAGAAAGAAATCGTGGTAGACCCCTTCAAAACGGTAAGGGAATCGAAAGAGCCTTCTCCGTCTGTCCATATATCTATCTGTCTGCCTGTTTATCTTTCTATCTTTCAATCTTTATGCCTTTCTATCTTTCTATATTTCTATCTTTCTATCTATCTATCTATCTTTGTATCTATCTGTCTTCTTGACTTATTTTGTTTATATTAAAGATATTATAACAAATAAAGTAAATAAAATATAGTTTATTTATAGTATTTGCAACTGAAACGTCATTTTCAAAAATAAACCAGAAACTCATAAAATATATATAAATTAGACATTCTTGATAACTAAATGGCTCCTAAATTAACGCTTCTTAAGCGTATATTTTATGACGTGATCCCCCAACCAACATATCGCCTAACATTTGCAGTTATCGATTGTTTTTTGTGGGGGTTTCCGCACGTCTAGCTGGCCCTGGGAAAGCCAATGTTTATTGTTCATTGCTCATAAAGCATGTAGAATCTATCTTTTTAGCTAACTTGCCCAATAGTCAAACAGAAATTGTTTAGCACGACAAACCCATATTGATTAGATAATGCTTATCTGAAATCCATAAAATGGCAAAACGTAGTATTCTCAAAAATATAAAACTTGTGCATTTGCCTGGAAAGCTTCAGTTGAAGAAAGTAACTTCATTGATTTGCAACTGTGATTGGGAAGGAATTTTTTATATAGAAATGCCACCACCGCCACCACACCATCACGGACCTCCACCACCACACCACCATGGACCACCACATCATGGGCCACCATGTCATGGACCACCACATCACCATGGACCACCACATCACCATGGACCGCCACATCACCATGGACCGCCACATCACCATGGACCACCACATCACCATGAACCACCACATCACCATAATCCTCCACACCATGGACCACCTCACCATGGCCCACCATGTCATGGACCTCCGCACCACCATGGTCCATCTCATATTCAACCTCGTTAATTTGGAAATTTGTCCATATGAATTTTCCTCTTGGCGTTTTTCCAAAGGTGTTCAAGTGAATTTATTGTAGTGTATTATTTATGGTCAATATGATTTTTGATATTTAATATATAAAGTAAAAAACAAAAACATATATATGTTCTGTTATTCTATTTATAAATGTCTCAATATCTCGATCGTCATTAAAATTACAGTGATAGTTTTATTAATATGGTGACGCACCCCAAATAATATACCAAATAGTATTCTCTCTGGATCTATAAAGGGCATGCACCGCCATAGCCTTAATCTATAAATTCTTCTTCAAATGCGTCGATGTCCCAATAATAATAAATTCGTGTCCAAATGGCCGCCAGGGAATGGCAGATCCTCCGTTTAAGACCGAACCTACGTATATGTATTCATATTGTATTTTGATCAATTTCTAATATTTATCTCTATTATGATCAGTTTTATTGTAATATCATTTATAATATTTATTTATTTATATAATAAATGTATAAATAATAAATAAATGGAAAACCCCCGAATAGAATTTGCTATGATCGGAATTTCTAGTATGACTAAATACTTCAAATTAGATGTCTATATTTATTGACATCTTTTATGACCATTGACTCATGTTGAATTGATTAGCCAAACATTTTGAGATTAGATAAAGCTTATCTTTCAGCACACCCAAATATTGGCGATCATATTAATGTATTTAATTGAGGTTCTTGAGATTTTTTTAGGTTTTAGTAGGTGTTGGCGAATTCAGCTAGGTGCACGTGAAGTCGGGCATTCAAATTTGAGAGAATGCCACCACACGGAGGACATGGAGGGCATGGCGGACATGGCGGTCATCACGGCGGTCATCATGGTGGTCATCATGGCGGTCATCATGGCGGTCATCATGGTGGTCATCATGGTGGTCATCACGGCGGGCATGGTCATGGACCACCACATCACCATCATGGACCACCACATCATCATGGACCACCACACCATCATGGACCACCACATCATCATGGACCACCACATCATCATGGACCACCACATCACCATCATGGGCCACCTTGCATTTGCTGCACCATTTTATAAGAAATAATCGGAGTACTTGGAAAGTTCAGAGCACACAGACTTTGCATTTAAGAATTTCGAAAACTTTAGAAAAATTATTTACACTTCGTGTTTGTGTAATTTTCAATGTTGTACCACATGTCGTATACTCAATCTATCCCAAGAGAAGAAATTATTATAATTGCGATATTGCAGTGAGTGCCTTATCAACGACGCATGGCAGAAGCTAATGACCCCGCGGGACTGAAATCTGAAATATTAATATATTTGGATACATATCTAGAAAATCTAACGTGGATCATGAAAATAACGTTGAGATGAATACCTAAAATCTAATGAATCTATTTTTGTCAATTTTAAACAACGATTGAAATTTTCCTGTCAGATATTTTTATTTAATATTCATAGATTATAATTGAATATAGATAAAAATTTATAAAAAATGATATATATATTTTTTTACAGGGTTGCACCCTGATCTCAGAATTCTCAAAATTCTTGCTTTGATTGTAGACTTAAAACTTTTTTTTTGATTTCATCAAATTCTTTGGATCAAACTTACATAAATATATTAGATAATTTCCTAATCAGTTTATGTGATGTTTTATTATTAAAAAAAAGAGATAATGATAGTAAACAAAGAGTATTTTAGAAATTTTAGCTAGACACTCTGATAAACAAATGTTGTATGGAATACCCCTATAAGCCAATAAAAATCGCATTAGATAAGCATATGATAGTTGGTTGATAGTGGGTTTTACAATAGGAATTTCTGTATAGCATGACTAAATAGTTTAGATTGGGTGTATTTGTTTGTATTGCCTATGACTAAACAATTTACATGCTCAATGGCATTTGACTCACGTTATTTAGTGCTTTACCAAAATTGTTAAGCATTATCTGATTAGCCGAACATTTTGAGATTAGATAAGGCTTATCTTTAAGCACATATATTGAAAAATGCATGTATTTATTGAGTTATTTGAGCTTTTTTTCGGACTTTAGTAAGCGTTGGCAACTCGCGCTAGGCACACGTGAAGTTGAGACAATGCCACCACCACCGCACGGAGGACCTGGAGGACATGGACATGGACATGGCGGACCTCATGGCGGACATGGCCATGGCGGGCCACATCATGGCCATGGACCACCACCGCATCACCATCATGGACCGCCACACCATCATCATCATGGACGTCGGCCCTGCGTTTGCTGTTGCTCCATATCATAGGAAATTATGAGAGCACATTGAAAGTTCATAGTACAGAATTTCTATTTAAATTTAGCTATAATGTCTCAATAAAGTGAAAGTCAGGAAAATTTGTAAGAGTGTCTGTGTGTTAAATATAATAACCATTTGCCTAATTAGACAAATCAAGTTTCTCGAGTGCTAGCAGCAGTTAATGAGTGTCTAATCAGTGGGCTAAAATACTTTAAAACCTCAGAAGCCGCTTACACGGCGGTTACTTTTAAACACATATCGTGATAGATATATACATATATACATACTATATATACATATGTTTTTATCTGTGTATATATGTCGCTGTGTGGCCTTGCGTGTCGATTTTGCACACAGCTCATATGTGGAATGGGAGCGGCTTGGATTCGGCTCTAATTTATAGCAGTCAAGTTGGACCAGACCAGACCAGACCAGAAGACATACAAGTGCCATAAATTCTGGCAAAGGAACACATTATTTATACTGTCAACCGGCTATACTATTTGAAATGCTACTCTATTTGGTAGCTCCGCTACCTATAAATAAGTGCATTACCCTCCCGAAAAAGGAGCCAAAACCGGCAAAGAGTCATGGGAAAATAAGGCGAAAAATGTGACCAAGTAGCGCTCATTTCGATATAAGTCTTCATTAGCGGTTAAAAGGCTGACCTACAATGGGGCAGCTAACTGGCTAAAACCAATGGGGTTTTCATACGCATTGAACTGTCGCCGCAGCGTTAAAGCCGGAAATACCCAAAACAACAACAACAACAACCACAGACGTTGACGAGTACGAAGACGTCCTCGCCCTCGTCCTCCACCTCGGAAAAACCAAAGGAAAATGCTTAAAGTTCAAATTAAGCACAACAGCTGGCGAAAAATTGAATTGAAGGCAGCACCATGCCCCCACAGTCCCCTCAATCCCCTCAGATTCCCTCAATCCTCCCAATTTCCTTTTCCCACCAACCAGCCCAAAACAGCAACGAGGCAGCTCAGGAATAACCAACAACAAAAATTATATTACAAAAAAGGAATACGAAGCATACTTCAAGGCGCCGAGGCGGTAAAACCCACGAAATCAACTCGGGCCAACAGCTGGCAGAGAGAAAGCGCGATTTTTCCGAGAGAAAGTGCACGCTCCTTCAAGAGCAGAGACAGGAGTACAGCACAGTGGCGCCATTCGAAAGCATAGCGCTCAGATTGTGTACTAGACGACGCATGCGCCATTGTCTTGAGTGACATTCAAACAGAGCATTTCGTAGGACTCAACCTTTTTGGTAAAAATTCTACTCGAAGGCAATCAAACGGCATTTTAGTGCCTTGCAACATGTTTTGGGGTTTGGGCGCCAATAATTTTCATGGCCATCTGCTGGCGGTTGAAACAAAAACAAGATTGAAGATTTTAACGAAAAATACGTAAAGGAAGTTAAGATAATTTCAAAATAAATTTGAAAGAATTTTTATAAAAAGTTCTTGAGATAAATCTTAGGTAAAATCTTCTGAATTTATTAATATGTATTAGAAATGATAAGTGTTAGCTGAAATCAGAAAGCTAATGTCAGAGAAATAGCTGGATGTTGGGATATTGGGAAAGATTTTGTCGAAAATTTTGAAAATGAAAGTTATTAATTTGGAAGATTTTTAAATATACATAAAAGTGCTTTAATAACTAAAAATATATAAGAAAATGTACAAAAACTTGTGGGAGCGGGACTTACTTGTATGATTTTTAACCAGCCCATACTATCTATGGATATGGTACGTTTCTACTGGTTAGGAACCCACGAAATTTTTATTGCTTAAGTAAAAAGTAATTCATTATTTTTGCTCTCTGTTGTCAAAAGCTGGGAAAATTATTTTTCCGAAGCTAAAACTACTATATCTGGCGAAACTTTGAGAGCTCCTGCTTTTATCTTTAAGGTCGGTGTTTTAGTCCACTGACAATCTCATTTGTCTATGATGCTATGTTATGATATTTTTTGGGAAAAACTTCCATTGGTTGAGCTTGATTTCTCATGATTATTTCAAAAAGATTCCATTGTTTGAATGGACTTTTCAATGGATTTGTGCGAGAAATAATAATAATATTTTTCTGTTTTCATAAAGGCTGTTTAATTAAAGATGTGAATCAAAAAGAGGTTAAGAGGTCAGCAGCAATACTTTAGTCCAGCGTATCTTCAAGTCGAGTTCTCCCGATTAGCAACTTTTTATCTGCCAAATGATTGCCAGTTGCTTCATTTAGCATTTTGTTTTTAATTATGCAGTTGAATTTTGTTGAAAAGTAGCTGTCATACGTATAAGCCGACCATATCCTAAGCATATAATTATGCATACTTGTAGGACAGTGTTAGTGCCAGCTGCCACGCCCACTACTTAAGTAACAGGACTGGCATAAGTATGGCGCTTGCTGCAGTGCAGTGCATAAATTATGTTAGGCCAAAGTGCAAGCAAAGTTATTTGCAACATAAACCTTGCCACACACACAGACACGTACACCAACACCACACATATATATATATATATACACACACACACACACACACACACAAATACAGCCTTGGTTTGTTAGAAAGATTAACGCGTGCATTTTGTTTTATTTTTTTCATGGAAGAACAACTTATAAAAAAGCCCTGCCACACACACAGATACACACACACACAGATACACACACACACCCGCACACCACAGCATATGAAGATACTTAAACTAAGCCGTCTGCGAGTAGAATGAAAAAACCAACTGCAACGGAAGCAGCGCCGCGTTGATGTGTCCTGGCGTTGTCACTTTTCGCTGCGCCAGGATGAGGCCAGGATGAGGCGGCCCGGCAGGACCGGAGCCTGAGCAGCGGCCACTTCAGCGCCAACAACTACAGCGACAATAATAAGCGCCACAACGTGGCAATGTGGCAACGCGGCAGGTGTGGACCCGAGTTAGTTCCCCCTCTGCCACCCCAACCCCTGCCAAACAGAAGGTGCGAACCGTGGCACCGTCTGTTAATGATAATGATGACAGTCTGTCGCCGGCATTTGCTGCACTCGCCGGGCCACTGTGGCGCTGTAAGGACGTAAGGACACTCGGCGCGCTAGTTAAAGTTTTAATTTGGCATATTATAGTGGCTGTAGTGGCGCAGCAGGCGCTCGTTATACGAGTATATGGCCATAAGCATATGGCATCATATGACTCTATGACTCTATGACGCCATGTCACAGCAAAGCCACAACATACAAAAGTTGAAAAAATAGAACAGCTCTTGAGCTCTGAAGAGCTGCGCGGCATTGAACTTAGCTGGGGAGTATAACATATGACTGACTGAACAGTCGAGTGGGTTGGAGTATCAAAAGGTATATCCGAAGTCTATGATTGAATTTACTCCCGGACATACAGGAGTGCTCAGTTAAGAGCAAGTTTGAAAAAAAATTAAAATTTTAATATGAAAGAATAGCTATGAGTTGTCCTAATGAACGATATGTCACGTCCTGTTGACCTAGCGTATGCGCTTCTGGGCGATTGCTTCCTTTAGAAGTTCCGAATTAAGAGTTTGTCCTTAGAGCTGCAGCGTAGTGTTGTTACCGTTTTTGTTTCACATTCCTGTAAGTGATCCCCTCTCCGGTATGGCCATTAGCGTCTTCTTCGATTCAGCTTTTATCTCCACAATCGACTCCAAACGCGATCCCCGGAGTGGCCGGCTAAGTTTTGGGAAAAGCCAGAAGTCATCAAATCAGAAGATTTGACTTTTCGTAGGCCCAAATTGTTTTTCAAAATAGTTTTCACAGGTCCTTCTGATATTCCGATGATCTCAGTAAGGTTTCTAACAGACAACCGACGATTTTGAGCACTAATTCCTTCTCTTCATGGACGAGTTGGTCATCTGTTGACTTCGTTGGTCGTCCGGAACGCTCCAAGTTGCAAACACATTCCCGACTCTCTTTGAAGTCTTTGTACGACTTCTAAGCATTTATCTGCGACATGGTTGAATCACCAAAAGCCTTTCCCCAGCCGAAATTTCATTTAAACAAAATTTTAACATTGAAATA
>JBANCY010000242.1:0-10453 GCA_037040045.1 Phorticella flavipennis | reverse complement strand
CAGTAGTATCTATAAAATTCAACCAAATTTCGAAAAGATTGTCTTTGATCGTCCAAACTGCTTAAAATGATTGAAAATTTATAATATCTCCCTGTTTGAGAAATGTTTACCATTTTATGCCGTAAATATGAAAGGAACAAACAAGTTTCTATGATAGTTGTAAGCCGATTAGATATGATAATTGATCTGTCTGGCTATTTCCTTAATTTTGTCCCAATTGTTCAGTTATCCTATTGCACATTTAACTTCCTTTTTAAAAATTCATTTTCCAAGTATTTTAATTCAATTCATCTCAAGTGAAAGCCAATCTCTCATATGTGAAAATAAAGTTTAATATAATTAAACATAAAAAAGGAACAGTATAGAAAATCAGGCAATTACTTAACTATACTCACACACACACGCACACTCCTCTCACACATCCTGAAAAGCTTACAATTTTATTATACAAGAATGTGGATTGAATCAAAGTCCATTGCTTGAATCATTCTGAGATTTGTCTGAGTTTGGCAACTTAATGCTACACAACTCACACCTAATGCCATTTAGCAAATTATGTGCGAGTTCCGAGTAACCAGTGCTCCCTGCACATCTCCCAGTTCCAAGTTCCGGGTTCCTTTAACCCTTAAGCAAAACGACGATACAAAGTAGATTTGGCAAAGCCAAAGTCAAAGGAAAAGCAGCAAAAGAAAGACGGCACACAGTCTAAAGGATAAGGATGCAGCGGCAAGGGAAGTGAAGAATATATGTATATATCTATATGTATATATATATATATTTTTTTTTTTGGCAAAGTATTTTCAATTCAATCAAACGCCCACTGCGAAAAATGCAAATACCCTGAAAACTCACACTCTCTGCGGATGAAGCGAACTTCCATACACATGTTGCCATTTAAATAAGAATAAACATGGCAAAATGGTTAGAAATACTTTGAAACACTTTTAAGGATCATTACATTAGCAAATTTCGCCTCTTTCTACTCTCCTCCCCCCGGACCTTTTTGGCCAAAATCGCAAACAAAGCGAAATGTGAGCGAAAGAGATTTTTGCACAAACAAATGTGGGCGTTGCTATTTCTCGACTTTTTGCCATTTTATTACATTTGAAAACAGTGGGTGTGTGGGCGGTGGGGGAGGGGGCGTGGCTAGCAGCCATAACAACGGCTGACAACATATTATGGCCACTTCTTCTGGAGCTTTGGCCATTTCTCTGCACTTTTCTAATTTACATTTAACGCAAATGTAATTATTGACAAAGGCAAAACGCCGGGTGACATGACGTGTGGCACCACCAGAACAGAACCACCAGAACAGAACCACCGACGGTTTCTATGTAATTGTCGTTATAATAAATAACTTCAACTGTCCAACACTTGACACTTGACATCAACTGCAGCGGAAGCAACATGAAAAACATCCAGTTGGAAAGGGTTTAAATTGCAAACAAATACCCTGTAATTTTTTTTATTGATAAGGAAAAATGTTAGGAAATACTCTTACTTAGATGGTTTCTAATTCTTATGAAAATTGTGAGGACTCATTTAACGTTAGAATCCCACCTTGCTTTGTTTCTTTTACCCATTGGAACCAAAAGAAGATAATGATGAAAGACTAAGATGATGATTCTTTAGAATTTTGCTTAGCTTGTGTGACAGTTGGGAAACTTCTGGGCATCATTCCTAGTCTCTTCGAGGTTATTAGTTCATAGAACTTGCTCTTATTACTTGCAAACACTTCTTAGGGAAGTCCAACCCCACACAGTGTATAGTATATAGACATTGCTCTTTCTGATAACCATCTGTTCGAATCGATAGCTCATGGTCTGGCGGATCAACACTTCACCTCTTACGGGGAAACAAAAATTTGATCGTTACATGAATTGCATCATAAGACGAACTGTTCTTCCGAGCTTGTAGCCGAAAATTGGCAGAAAAATGGGTAAAAGTAGTATCTACTGATGGGCAATACATTGAATAATCTATTCATAACCATTTTTGGGTCAATGATGCCTCAAAGTTCGAAAAAAACTTTAAAACTAATTCCAAACCCTAATACAATTTACCTCTTTCGAGGAAGCATGGATAGCATTAAAAGACGAACTGTTCTACCGAGCTACTATTCGAAAGTTGACAGAAAGATTGGAAATAGTAATTTCTAGCGATGGGCAATACTTTGAATAATAGACTTGAAATCATTTTTTGCTCAATAAAGCCTCCAAGTTCGAAAAAAAAACATTTAAAACTAATTCCAAGTCCTAATACAATCATATTGGGGGTCATATTGCTCCAATATATCAAAACTAGCTTATTACAGAATACGAATAATACTTTTTATATGTAAAGATTCTGAAGGATTAAAGATTCCAAATGATATGGGAAAGATGAACCAATGGAACATTACTTATCAAAATGTGATTCCATCACTTATTACCTTTTCAAACCACTGAAAAACATTGCAAATTCAACCAGCATAGGAAAGGTTAACCCAACTACCGCCGAGCCGTGCATACCCCTTTCTGCTGGCCAGAGCTAAGTGAGCATAAAACCGCCAAACTCGACTCGACCGCATGAAAGAAGCAGCTGAAAAACATCGCCGCATATATTTCAAATGGGACACATGTAAAAATGCTGAAGCGCTGATAAGGACATTAACATTTGCACAAACACATAGATGAGGTATGAGGCATGTGGCATGAGGTACGAGGTATGTGGGATGAGGCATGACCCAGCTTGACTTTCGTATGGCAAACATCAAAAAAAGGTACAAAATACGAAACTTTACCGCGTCGCTTTTGACACGCAAATTTATAACAGCGGCAACAGAAACTTGTTGTGGGGAACCATTGGAACCGCCATGGTGGAAATGGAGAAAAAAGGAAAGAAAAGTAAAGAAAATGTCGGAAAAATATAGGAATAAATAAAAGGCAGCAAATTTTTTAACGCATACAAATGCAATTTAAATTTACTTATTTAGAAGCCCCGGGGAATTTCAAATTATTTGCCTTTTCACGGAAATTTAGCGACCATTTTTCTCCACTGAAAAGAAAACACTGTCCCCCCCCCCTCACAGGACAGGTGTTTGTTTGGAGTTTACATAGTTGTTGTTGTCGTTGTTGGGGGTGCATGCGACTTGGGCTTACCCCACCGACATGTGCTGCACAAGTTTTTCGGGGCAGACTTTTTTTTTGGGAATTGGGGGCTGGGAAGGGGATGCGATTAGAAAATGCTTCAGAGCAAAGTAACCCAAAGGATCTGACAAATGCCCCGGCTAGCGAAATGTTGTTGCTTCGCTGCGGTGATTAATGACGTCGATGGCTGCCGAGGGGCGTTGGCAGGCGGGGAACATGAAGTCTGCCAGCCCTGGCAGCTTAATTTAAAATGAAAATTGTACTTAATTTCTAGCATAGAGACCGATTTGAGTCGTCTCGGGGGCAGGGAGAGGCCAACTGCCTGGCGCTGTTACTTATGGCATTTTTGGGTTAAGAGTAAAGAGCTTATGGAAAAGCCATTCATGGCAGTCTCCCGACTCCAGGGCTCAGTTTAGCTTATTGTCTGGCCTGGCAGGATTCCATGACTCTATTTATAACGCTTTTGCAGACAATTCAAGCATACTCATGCGTTTCTCGGAAGCTGTAGGAACACATAGAAACCCCGGGAAATCTGTCATAAATGGGTAATTAATTCTTTTCACAAATTTTAGGCAGTATCAAATATATCAAACAATAAACATGTCAGGGGAAGGGATTATGAATGTTCTCCGTGATAAGGCATCTATGAAAGGATAAGTTGAAATATTTTTCAAGTATTTGTTTTCAATTTTCCGGCTTAAAAATATCAGACATGTCATGTCGGTCTCTTTAGCCGAGCTTGAAGCTTTGTTTATTATTTGTTGAGGCATGTCTATATATTATTATATATTATCGGAATTGCAACATTGGACGTGTAACTAAAGTTTTTGTTTTGGAGCTAGTGTTAATACACTTCTTAAAAATTTAGTGGAACAGCCAGTAGGTATCACGCATAAGGAAATTATTTTCTATAAAGTTACGATATCTTATCTTAAATTCAATTTGATATCCCAAAAAAGTATTAAGCTCTAGCTAATCTGGAGAAAGTCATTATGTGCTCTGAATAATCCTTATATGTCTTGAAAACCTTTTGATATCTCAAAAACTAATGAGTTCTGCATAATTTGGAATACTTCCAAATTAATCATATGAAATTGTGTATACCCTAAGAAGCATAATGCTCTTGGAGCCTCGGTGGTCCAGTGGATAGCTCACTGTCCCGCCAAACAAGAGGTGTGAGGTTCGAGTCCCGCTCATGCCATTAGAAAAACTAGGTCGTGCCGTTGGATTTAAAATCCACCCACGTAAAAATGTTCTTTAGTGAAGGAAGCAGAAATATAGAAAAATAGAGCTTCAGGTTTTGACCCGAAAGTGTTGTTATGGTCATACAATAATAATAATAAGCATAATGCTCTCCATAATCTATAGAAAGTCTGAAATATTCAAGAATTTTTCAAGAACCTTGTGCAAACTTTACTCCCTTTCTTGCAGTTAATTCTAACAATTTCCAAAATCGTTGAAGCAAACGTCAATTTAATTAAAAGACCAAACTTTTCAATCCATGTAACTGACAAATGATATACCATCCGAAATATATCAAGTTTCGTGTAGAAAATCAAAGTCAAAGTACAAATTCGACTGATGATTTTGCTGCAAATACCTGTCAAATGGAACACACCACGCCCAGATTTGTTCGCTGTCTTTTGGCCAATATAAATCAATTATCATTCCCAACTCTGGAAAGATATGTCATTACAATCCAGATATATAAATTGCCTATTAAAATTAAAATAAACTTCATGTATGCGAAGAGCCCCGACAAACATATGTCAGTTCATCGTGACTTTGAGTTTTGAGTTAGCTGAGTTTTTGAACCGCAAACAAATCGAATTAAGATTACCCCACGTGAGGATTGCCAAGAATTTACACAAAGTCAAAGTGAAGCCTTAGTTTATTATTATTATTATTATTATTCTTATGGCTTTGGTTGGTTGGGGAGGGGGTCAGGGACTCTCGCAGGCTGAAGTTTTCCAAACCGCAAAGCGTTGGCAATTTTCAATCGAAATCTTTTCGTTTTTGGTTTATTTCGTTGGCGCAAAAGCTACTTTATTTTGACAGGAGACAAACAAATGTCAGAATTGAAATTAAAAGGAAAGCTGCGACAGGCTGCGAGTTGAAAACTTGGCAAAAAGAAAAGTCACAAGGAAAATAAAACACGCCGCATCCCAGTGGCAGTCGCAGTGGCAGTGGCAGTCGCATTACGCATCAGGGCATCAGCTCCAGCGCCCCCTAACCACATAGAACCACACCCAACGACCCGACAACCCAACTACCCAAGAAACCCCATCCATACGCATTGCTCCGCTGACTTTCTTGCATTCCCGTATTCGCTTTGGTTTGCTTTCCCGATCCATGTTGTTTTTGTACATTTCACACAGCGTGAAATTTTCTAAATGTCATTTTGCTGTCATCTCGTGGATAATAAGATTACAACTACGTTGAAATAATAGGATTCAAATGAAAAAACTTTGCCGTCGTCTGTCTTCCTCAGCCTCAGCCTCAGCTCAGCTCCTGCCCACCCCCACCCACAACTTTGGCCACATCTCAACTTTCAATACCTCGCGCTCGACAGATATATATCTTTGCACTCGAAACTCCCAGTTCTCGAAGTGGGGGACTTGGGCAAAGTGCAAAGTTTTCATTTGGTCTGCTGCTGCGGCTGATTGAGTAGTGCGATAATGAGTAAACATCTCTCCAAATGGCAAGCCAAATATACCCATTTGGCACTGTTTGTGATCTCCAGAAGTCTGCCCCGGCATAATGTGCGTCTGCATGAATAATTGATTTGATCGTCTGACTTACAAAAAAAACCAAACAGAACCAAAACAAAAATAGAAAAACAATAGTTTGCTTTCATGCTCTATACGCCTCGGGGCTAGATAGACGAAAGTACTCCAACTTGTTGGAAGAGCAAAAAAGAAAAAGACTAACAACAAGCTGGTCAAAGATCGACAGTTTGCCGTAAGGCAAACATCAAAAACCGGCTTTCATTACCAAAATACGACTATAAAAGCGCAGAGATACGAACCATAAGACATCAGAACTTCGCCAACGTTCTAATAAGTCAGCCAAATCCCGTCAAGAAAATGAATACCATTTTTGTGATCACTCTGAGCGCTCTCTTTGTGGCTTTGGCTGTGGCATCGGTGAGTTCGATTGGTAGAAAATATTTATCGATTTATATATGAATAATCACTTCACCCCTAGCCCGTCGAGCTGAATGAGGACCAAAAGGCTCTGGCCAAGCAGCATGGCGAACAGTGCTCCAAGGAACTCAACCTCACCGAGGAGGAGATAGCCAAGGTGAAGGCCAAGGATTTCAAGAATCCCACCGAGAACATCAAATGCTTTGCCAACTGCTTCTTCGAAAAGGTTGGCACCCTGAAGGACGGTGTTGTCCAACAGGATGTCGTCCTCAAGAAGCTGGGCGCCCTCATCGGTGAGGAGAAGACCCGTGCCGCCCTGGACAAGTGCGCCGGCATCAAGGGCGAGAACAACTGTGATACTGCCACCAAATTGCACGAGTGCTTCGAGGCCTTCAAGCCCGTCGAACTGAAGGCTTAAAGCCATCATGATCAGCAGCTGCTGAGGTCCTTATAAAATTTGTAATTAATTTATGTTTGCATTGAAAAAATTATAATAATAATAACTGTATTTCATAATAGACAAAACAAAAGCTCTGTACGAAAGAGGGGCGGCGGGGTGTGCTGTATGCGTCACAGTTTGTCACAGCTTAATTGCGGCTTTACTGGCCCCAGTCAGGGGCCCAAGCCGACAGCTTAACTGGATTATGCATATATTTGTCGATACATATATGCAGGTACAGTGGGCGACATAAGTCCTATGAGCTATCGATGAGACTCTGCTTATTTAATTATAAAACAAATAATGAAGGGTTATCTTCGGCGCGCTGAAGATTTCATACTCTTTTCGAAGAGTAGAAGCTGTAGATAATAAGAAATCCTTGGACTGTGTGAGATACGTTGGAAAACATGAGAAATATGGCCAAAACCGACTTTTGCTTTCATGGTAGCTATATGATATGGTAGTCCGATCATTATGAAATTTAAAAGAGCTGTAGATAATAACGAATCTTGGGAGTGTGTGAACTTTGAATCCAATAAGTTGAAAAACATGGGAAATATGGGCTAAACTGATTAATGTATATATGGCAGCTACATGATATAGAAATCTGATTGTTATGAAATTTGGTATAGCGGCAGATAATAACGAATCTTTCGAGAGGGTGAGCTTTGAGTCCAATAAGTTGGAAAGCCTGGGAAATATGAGCAAAACCAATATATGGTTTTATGGCAGATATATGATATAGAAATTTATGGAATTTAGCGAAGCGGCAGATAATAACGAATATTGGGAGTATGTACACTTTCAGTCGAATGCGTTGGAAAACATGAGAAATATGGGCAAAAGCAATTTATGGTTGTATGGAAGATATATGATACAGAAGTCCAATCTTTATGAAATTATATAGAACGATAGATAATAACGAATCTCGGGAGTTTGTGAACTTTCAGTCTAATATGATGGAATACATGGGGATAGTGGGTACAATCGATTTATGGTTATATGTCTGCCTATGTTTTTTTACCCACTGTGCCCACTGTACCCACTGCATATAGGCCCATTGTGTGTATTGGCTCATTTGGCGTTTTCAATTTGCATAATTAAATGCACAATACAATGGCCACGCCTCTCGATTATGCATAAAATGCGTTAATATTGTAAAATAACTTTATTATTTAACGGATTTCGCTGCGTGATTCGCCCGGCACGCTTATCATTTATGCAATGTCCAGTTGTTTGTGAAATCAGCCCGGCTCCGTTCCCCGCTCACCGTGTCCGGCTTACTTAAGCCTTAAGAGCCTTGGCCAAGCACATCTCGAAGCCGTAGACGGAGTCACAGGACTTCGTATCCTTGGCAATGGCTGCACCACAGCTGGCCAGCTGACTCTTGATCTTGTCCAAGCCGGCTTTTGGATACCGCGCCTGGCAGTACATGACAATGGGCTGATTATTGGGCTTACCATCTGCCGCCAGTAGACCCAATTTCTTGTACAGGCAGCTGTGGTAACACTTATACGCATCCGAAGGACTGGCCACCTCCTTGTCAGCGGTTATTTGAGTCGCCTCAGCGGCTCCAATGTTCAGCTCTTTTATGCAGGTCGTCTGCTTCTCCTTATAGGCGGCAAGATCTGCAGCAGCCTGGGACTATCGACTCATTGAATAAAAGCAAAAGATATGAAATTAACAAAACTTACCAAAACCAACTGTTTCAGGCAGCATAATACGAAAATTAACAAAAATACTTTGATCTTCATATTGCTGCGATTTTTTTGAACTAATTTTTGGCAGTTTTGGTATCAGCTTAAATAGCAAATGTGCCAAATATCAGCTGATAAACAGTTCTAAAATTTTAAATCAAAAAAGTAGTATTTATTCAATTAAGTTATTAAATTTCAATTGTTCCAATTGCCTGAAATTATGTGGCGAAAAACCTGGCGATAAATTTAGTTGTTTCTTCTTAGTTTATTTTTATAATTACATGGGGAAAATAGATTTAATTTAATTTGTTAAAGTTTTAGAAAAAGTGAGCAAGCCGAATATTTTATACTCTTTTCGAAATAAAGGAATGAAACAATCGCCCTGAGGCGTCCAGCTATGGCCAACAGGAGTAGATTTGTCTTTGAGTACACACATCGATAGTGAGTCGCCGGTAACTCCGAGAACTGGAATGGGATGGTCGTATCCACCTTTAAGTTCGAACTTCCCATTACCATGTATTCCAGACTATGGCGAATGATTTGGCTGCTTAAGAATTGGACTCAAGAGAAACCTATGAAAGTCAAGGGTTTCTAATAGAAACTTTCTATGGGAGAGGCATTTTGAAATTATCTTGAATATACACAAAAAGCAGTTTCTTGGTTAGATTAGAAAATCGAGGGGCATAGTTCTCCATTACGAACCTCCCACACTTTCATTTCGATCCAAATAAATATTAATAACGCCCCAATCATAGCTATGTTTCATGGTCGTTTCCAAAGCATCCCAAAATAATGCACTTTATTTATTTTAAAACCTAGTTTAAACCCGCCTGGAAGTATGCAACATATTTTTCCACATATTTCTCAAGTCCCAAAATTTAAACCATTTCTGCAACTTGTTCGAGAAGACTCTGAACTATTTCATTTGTCTTCCTCGAGTCCGTGAACTCCTGTTCGTTATCTGTTACAAAAGATGGGTTATCACCATCGCCCAGTTCTAGCACTTCTCTTATTTGCTGTTCCGCATCCAAATTCTTTAGATGATTGTAACAAAGATTCAGCTTAAAGGTAGCTTCACAGCGATTCTTACTCTGGAGATCGTTACACTCCTCCAGCTGTGGTTTTACACGCTTCAAAAGACTTTCTACTTGCATCTTTAGTGCCTGCTCCTGCAACATATTATAGTGCACCAGGCCCAGATTATCATAGAGACAGCGCACAAAGCACTGTAATGGATCATTTCGTTTGAGATTGCTGGAATTATCCAAATCCTGCGGAGTGAGCTTCGATTCGCCAATAGCATTTATTGAATCTGGCGTTGACTCAGCTTCATTGTTGTTGCTTTCATCGTAGAGCATGCTGAGCTTGGAGAGCTTCAGTTGTGTCATAGAGATTTCCGTTTCCCGCATGCACATCTCCAGCAAGTCCCGACTGGCCTCTGGTGTAGAGAGCGTGGTGGTATTTCGATCATGCTGCTCAATGTCCTTCAGCGACATGCGAAAGGACACCGTCAGGGAGCGCGTCTGTTGATGGTCAGATGTGGGACTTAAGGGCGAATATGATAGATTGGTAGGAAAATATTACCCATGCCAAAGGCGTTAGTTGACTCAGACCCAGCCACAACAGGGCCAGTTGATAGATTTGCGTAGACATAAAAGTAGTATTGAATCCACTGTGGGGAAGTTGACAAAAGCAATCGATGGGCACTTAAATGAACCCAAATCCCCTCAATCGATGCCTTTATATATTATTGGTTTTTCGATAATTTATATTTAATAGCTGCAAAATTATTTCGAAAAGCCTGTCAGAGTTTAATTATAGTATTTCATAGCTGAATAGTTGCAGATACAATAAAACAGGTGCCGTAATTAGATACACACAATATGCGTAGCGCATTTCATGCCCAGTGCTCCTGACACCAGATACCAGACACAAACGTTTCTGATATCATTATACAGATTATGGTATTCGAAATTAACCATATGATTTGTTTTCCACAGTCACGCCCCAATGCCTAACCAAAGTCATTTGCGAATGATTATT
>JBANCY010000241.1:0-49212 GCA_037040045.1 Phorticella flavipennis | reverse complement strand
CTGTACTGAAAGTTTCAAGTAGATCGGATTATAAACACAGAAGTTATTCGCAAAAGAGTGTAAAAGGTCACATATGGTGAGGCCTCTGACGCAGCGCTGCCTCTAGCGCACGCTGGGTAACGGTAAAAGTGGGTCTGTGTGTGTGTGTGTGTATGTAACGGTATGAAGCGATTCTGCCTGTATTGCACTGTTGGGATCAGGGTATCTCGTAGTCGAGCTCACTCGACTAGAGCTTTCTTCCTTGTTTGAACTTGGTTTTTGTTTAACAAAGAACTTTGCTGATACAATTGCAGTATACAAAAAAATAAACATAGCTACAGCAGCAACAACAACAATAATAACAGCACGAAAAACAATAACAAAGGCTGCCCCAGTGGGCGTGGCTAGGGCGTGCAGGGTAGAGATAGAGCAAAGGTAAGCAAACAGAAAACAACAAAAAAATACAAAGCGTCGGATTGATTGAATTTCGAATTTTTAAGCATTTCGCCATAGTCCAAAATTTCGTTAGCCAAAATTGCAAAAGGCAAGTGCACACAACCGAAAAACGCCAAAGAATACAAAAAAATATACCAAAAAAAATACCAAAAAAAATACAAATAATATAAAAAATACCAAAAAAAATACTAGAAGAAATTTAAAACTTAGCGTGTGAAAAATACCTCAAACGGAATTTGCACGTGGGTTTTTGGCTCTTTAAAATAGCTCTTGAAATAATAAGCTAAGTGCTTGAGCTGTTTCCACGTAGCTCAATATTCCCCTACGGCATAGAGATGAGTACTTCTTAAACTACCCTCGCATCTTCTGCAATCCACGTGTCAAAAACAAATTATCTTCTAAGAAAAAGTTAAGGTTTTTAACGATTTGAAGAAGAATTGCAGTTGCCAATTGAAAACCCAACCATAAATTTAGCTCGATTTCTTTGAGAAATTTGAGACTGATTTGATACAATCTTAAAACTCAAAAAAGATAGAATAGAATTGCAAGATAGAATTGTATATTGTGCTCTCACAACCAATGCAAGTGCGGTTTATTTAAAATTTATTGACATATCGCAGAGTTTTGACTAAGATCATATAATTTTAATAGAGACTCTTTTTCTTTCTTTTCTCTTTTCTTCAACTATATACATATAAACAAATAGTGGCTATAACAACACTATCGGGTCACTATTTGCCTTTATTTCTGCTTCCTTCACTGAAGATATTTTTTGCGTGGGTGGATTTCAAATCCTACGCCACAACCAAGTTACTCTAGGAGTGTCATGCCTATCGACATGAGCGTGACTCGAACCCACATCCTCTTATTTCGCGGGACATTGCAATCACCTGGTCCACCGAGGTCTCCAACACATATGGTATTATTAAATCGTCTAATGTGAACAATATGAGTCAGGGGAAACACATATATTAAGCTCCACTTTCCTCCATATCTGCTTGCGTGAAGAACACTTTTATGTGGGTTCGATTTCAAATCCTACGCCACAGCCTAGTTTTCTAGGGTGTTTCCAGGGGAAACACATACCCTTTAAAAAATGATCTGACGAGAAAAAGCCAAATTGTCTGCGCTGGTTTGAAATGCGCCTTTGACACAACCCCGAGATGTGTTGCCCCAACAACTAAGGACACCAACCAAATGGCATGACAAAAGCCGCGAAGTCTTCATTAGAGAGAAGTCCGAGTCGAATGTCCTTGTAACAATCAGCTCATTCAACCCTCCAAATCGAAGATCCATTGAATTATTTATACAGCAGAGCGCAAGTAGGTATCAGGGTGATAATCTCAAGGAGATCTACCGATTCCACTAACGATACATACTTGCGCTCTGCCGCGGTTGTGTTTTCTAGGCAGGATCTAGTCAGCTCTTTGAAGCTTAAACCAATTGAGAATTATAGTGCATTTGAAGAAAAATTTTATACTTGAACCGTTATAATAGAGAGGAAGCGAGACGACAATAGTGTGAGAGTGCGTCGACATTAAACAGAAAAAACGACGAACTACGACGAGTCTTACCGAAACATATTGGCTCGGGAATGTCTCTTGATTGTTGGGCGCATTGCTGCCTGCTTCCGCAGTTTGATCTATGATCAGCTATATGTCCCTGAACATGCTAAATCTGTTCCATCTGCAAGTTGGCTAGTCATCTATTCCGGGCAGCTAAGCCCAATTGTTCTAGGGTCTCCAACCCGAAACTGTTTTGGAGCTTACAGACCTCGAGTCAAGGAGGCCTGCACGGAGGACAAGGCTATTGATACTGATGAAAAATATAGAAATACAGAGCATAGTCTATATAGAATATAGAAAATAGACTTTATGGGAGGACCTGGCCACGCCTCCCACCTGAAACATTCATTTCGACAAATTTATTCCCTTCTCACCAGTTTTCAAGTGGGATTATTTCATTCCTCCCATATGATACTTTGGGAAGTGATCTGTCAAGAAAAAAGCGAATTGTCTTCGAGAGTCCGAAATGCCCCATTTGACACAATGAGCGTTGTGTTGCCACAACTCCAAGGACAGACAGGACACTTCATAAAAGAGAAATCTGAGTTGGATGTTCCTTAAAAAGCATTCAATCAGCTTCAATCAAATCGAAGGTTCGATGGATAATTTATACTGCAGAGAGCAACTAAGCTTCTGGATGATACACTCAATGAGAACTATCGATTCCATAGACGAAACATGGTTGCTTTCTGTGGCGATTTTTTAATTTTTTGTTTGTAATGTATTTATTATGCGACTCGATAACATGTTATATTTCAGCGATGATAACATGAATCAACCAGCCGAACACACGGAATCGGGCAATCGGTTCTAATGGGAGCAAGAGCTAGTCAGCTCTTTGATACTTAAAACAATTGAGAATTACAATGAATTTGACCCCAACAATAGTAAAATCTGACACTTGAATCTTTATAATTGAGAGGAAGCGAGACGACAATAAAGTCGGATCTCCGCGGCTTTTTGCCATTAGACTTTGTTGATTTCCTTATAAATTTCACATATCTGATATTTATCAATTTTATGCTAATCGAATTACATAAACCCTATGGCGCCCAACGTGGGTTCGCCGCAGATATGGGTAACTAAAAGGATTCGTGACAAGCCTTTTTGGACCCTGAGCCCATAAACTGATAAATTATCTAGCAAATATTTTTGAATGACAAACAAATATAACAAATGAGTTATCCTGATATTATAGCTTTTTGTAGATGCTCTGCAGCATATCTCGAAAGAGCTAACGATACAATTCCAATATGTTTGAATATAATGAAAACGCACAATTCATTTCTAGAAAACTTCAGAAGAAAGGAAGGTCCCATTATTTGTTAAATAGTATAACTTAATTTAAGAACAACAATTTCGGTATTCCAAGAAGTTGTTAGCAGATTTTTAAAGATTCCCTTCTGGTTGTTGGTTTATCTTCTGAACTGTCGAGAGAATTTGGTGAGTGATCAACGATTCGGATCTTACCACAAATATTTAAGCTGAATTAATGGGTAATCCTTTTTCCATTAATTTACAATAAACACAACATTTTATTTTGCCTTAGGATTATAAAATACAGAGCATTTTATAGATTTTGGTTAAATTTTCATTAAAATTATGTGCGTTACGTACAAACAAATTTTATCAGAGTAGAATTCATAGCTCATTTCATATATACCAAATAATTTAGTTGTAATACGAGTCTTCTGACCATTGTTTTATATATGACACATCAATGGACATACTTATTAATTAACTCTCGATCTTAACAAAATAATACTGCCCTGATAAAACAACAATAGAATAAAGCTATATACTTGAAATTGAAAGCTGGATTGTTGTTTTTGAAGCTAAGTCCAGTTTTAAGACGTAACAATCGAAAATTGTATTGGATTAATTTTAATGTCAATTAAAGGTAATATCTAAAAAGAAATTCCCGAGCTAATATGCTTCGGTAAGACTCGTCGTCGTTGTCGTAGTTCGTCGTTTTTTTCCGTTTTACGTCGACGCACTCTCACACTATTCTCGTTTCGCATCCCCCCTATTATAACAGTACAAGTATCAAATTTTGCTTCAAATGCATTATAATTCTCAATTGGTTCAAGCCTCAAAGAGCTCACTAGCTCCTGCATCCGCTTGAACCGATAGCTCGATTCCGTGTGTCCAGCTGATTGATTCTTATTATCATCGCTGTAAAATCACATGTTATCGAGTTGCATAATAAATACATTTCAAACAAAACACAACCGCCGCTGAGCGCAAGTACGTATCGTTTGTGGGATCGGTAGATCTCATTGAGACTATCACCCTGATACCTACTTGCGCTCTGCTGTATAAATAATTCAATGGATCTTCGATTTGTAGAGCTGATTGAGTTGATTGTTACAAGGACATTCGACTCGGACTTCTCTCTAATGAAGACTTCGCGACTTTTGTCATGCCATTTGGATGGTGTCCTTTCTGTCCCGAGTCTCTGGGGCAAAACACATCTCTGATTGTGTCAAATTGGCATTTCAGATGAGTGTAGACAAGTCGGCTTTTTGTCCGTCAGATCACCTTTTAAAGTCCTCATGGAAAAAATTAGAATAGCCGTCAGTGGGAAATCTGACATTTCCATTTTCGGGTTTTATATCTGTCTGTCTATCTGTCTGTCCGTGTTGATGAAACCTTCTCTTAACTCAAACCATTATTATTGACAGTCCTTTTGGGTCAAAGCCTGAAAAACTATTTTCCTTTATTTTTGCTTCGTTCAATGAAGAACTTTTTTTACATGGGTGGATTTCAAGTCCTACGCCGCAACCAAGTTTTTCTAGGAGGGTCATTCTTATCGACATGAGCGGGATTCGAACTCGCATTTCTTGTTTGGCGGAACAGTGCGCTATTTACTAATCCACTCAGGCCTGGAAAATACTCTTTGCTTTAATTTTCTTATATACTAATAATGATAAAAAGTACCCAACAATGCGTAAGCAACACATCTTCATCGCATGCTGAAAAGAATCTGTTTCGAAGTAAGCCAGAAGCTGTCTTTGCTTTTATATGTACTTATTGAACCGCCCTCGCATTTTCATTCATTCTGTCGGCTGATGGAAATCCATCCAAATGCCGGCTGAGTCGTCAATCAATGTGGACAGTTTTAGCGATAATAAATAAAAACAATCTGCAAACCAAATGACTTAATAATCGAATTTTCCACCTTTCTCTCTGCCCCCACAGGCTGTCAGAGGTAAGTAAATGAATGATACTGGAATCATGACGTCCTCGTAATCCCCACCAAGGACTAATACCTACGTCCTGCGACTGAAAACTCAACTTGAATACTTTTCAAGTTTGACGGGCGACGCTGGCCTATCAGTTGACACAGCTGCGGAGGAGGGGGGCACGGGTGGCACGGGTGGCACGGGTGGGACGGGTGGCATTAAGTGCACTCGAGTGAAAGTAGAAGAAGAAAGTTACAAAAGCACGGGGCTCGGTAATATAAAGAAAAGGAATCAAAAGGCATGTGGCAAAAAGTGTGAAGAGGAGAACTTGTGCATATTGAATTACGCGACAAGTGCAAGCAAGTTTGAGGCTTTTTAAACTGTTTATGCTTCAATGGGTGTTACTGGGAGGACTGAGGGGACTCAGGAGGTCTGTGAAGAGGTTGCATGCACCATTCTTGGGGCTATTAGGGAGGGTGTGGAGTGAGTGCAACTAAGTGAGTATATGAACGCCATTATTTTGTTATAACAATGGTAAAGTTTCGAGCAATAGCCCATGGCCGCAGACCCCAGACTCAGACCCGGCAGTTGCCGGCTGCAGCAAACACTTAGCACAATCAATACACACACACACACACACACCGAGACACACACACGCACAGTGGTAAGCTGTGAAAATGAGTGAAAGAAAATGAGTTAATGGAAATTCTTAGCAACTATTGTGATTTGACAGCTGCGTGTAAACTTGCGCACAAAAGATGCCCCAAACGAGAGCTGTGGAAAGTGTGGAGACTGTGGAGAGTGTGCAGACTGTGGAGAGTGTAGAAAGTGTTGAGCAACTACACAAAGGCGTCCAAACAACTGACAGTTTAAATAAAATTGCAAAGGAAACTCACTAAAAGCAATGCACAGCAGCCGCAGCTAACACAATGGTCCAGGCATATGCCACAACGACGCTTAGATACCCTACGATTCGCAAGTCTAAGCCAGCTTAGGGTCATTGGCAGTCGGTAGTAGAGTTGGGCAAGGCCTTGTCCAGCACGACATTTTTGTAAAGGGCTCCGACCAGCCCCGGATTTGCGAAACAGAATCCAGGATAAACAAGATAGAGTGCTGCAGTCGAGAGTGCTCGACCATTTTCTTAGTCTTATAATTTCGGTGTTTATAATCCGATCGTTCTGAATTTTCAGGAATGGTTTATGACATAAATACATATTATGAAATTAGAACTATTTGGATAAGGAATGTTAAAATTATAAGCACTTATCTAATTTGGGGGGGATCGAAATAGGATGGAAAAAAAATTGGATGCCACTTTCTGTATAAGGTCTATTGGCATCTTCATACCAAATTTCATGACTCTAGCAGAAAAATTGTGGCTGCTAAACACATTTGGTCACTTTCCGGGAAAATGGAGGGGTGTATCAAAATTTTGGGAAATTCCATTCTGCAGTTTCTAATAATGACCCTTTTTCGCACTTTTTAAATGGGATCAGGGCTTAAAAAAAATATTTTGTATCTTATATATCTTATTCTTAAACAGAATTTACGGATCTGCCGTTTCTGCCTTCAAAAAGTGTCCAAACACAATATGGGATCAAAAAATAATATGTATTTTATATTTCTTATTCTTAAACATAATTATTATATTTTTGTGCAATTCGAAATGGCAACTGAGGTCTTCAGGCTGTGATAGTTCATGATCTAGACATGAGTGGGGCTTGAACCCACGAACTCTTCTTCGGCAGGACAATGCGCTACACACTGCTCCACCGACGCCCCTGAAAAATATTAGCAATTCAAGGTTCTGAGTTTTCAATCTACATCTTCTTCCGATCCGATCTTGACTTCCAAAAGTGTCCAAGCAAAATATGGGATACAAAATATATATAATATATCTTATTCTTCAAAATAATTATATTTTGAGTTTTTGTATAAATTAATTAGCAATAAAGTTTTTGGCTTCCCAATCGAAGCAGCTTCTTCCTATGAGAATTCTATCTGAAGTTGAAGAAAGACGCCTGCCGGGCTTTGCGAACTTTCAGGCTCCGATCTCCATCTCCATCCCCATATCTGATCAGTACAAACAGTTTCTTATGGTAGTTAGGTCAAATTTATAGCTACATATTTGCATACAATTGAACTATAACTTTAACTATAAAGCAATAGCTTCAAATTTTAATATCAAATGTGTATTATCTTTTGGAGTTTATGTCGGATTGCAATAAGATTTATAAGATTTCTATAGAACTAATTCATTGATGTATGCTCACAAAAAAAGCCGATTTGTCTGAAATTGCAGCTTTTTTTTGACTTTAAGAGTAGTAGAGGAAGTTGTTAGACATCTTTAAATGTCAGATACCTTATAATGTTGCCTTAGTACCTTCTACCTTAGTATTTTGATGTCTCAATAGGACTTATTGGAAATCGAAAATTAATTTAATCTATGTTTTAAGCCTTCTACATACCAAATTGGGAGACTATTACTATTATAGATCACTCAGAATGACACGATAAAACAGATAGATGAATGTGGCTAAATCGGTTCGACTCTTAAGGCCGTTCATGATGGATGGACAGATAGATAGGCAGGGCTAAATCGACGATCCAGAATATATACACTCTATAAGCTCGGATAGGGTCCTCGGTAGAGCTGTGGATAGCGCACTGTCTCGCCAAACAAGAGGGGCGAGTTACTCCTGGAAATACTAGGTTCTGGCGATGGATTTGAAATCCAACCACGGAAAAATAGATCTTCAGTAAAGGAAGCAGAAAAAAAACGGCAAGTAGTGCTTCAGGCTGTGACCCAATAGGCTTGTTATGGCCACTTTTTGTTTTTTTTTTTTTTTTTGAATGTGGCCAAATCGGTTCGACTCTTAAAGCCGTCCATAACGGAGTGACAGACAGATAGATCCAGAATATATACACTCTTTAAGCTAGGATAAGCTTCCTTCTGCGTGTTACGTACAATTGCTTCAACTTAATATACCCTTTAGTTAATTAAATTTCAATTGTTACAGCGTATAAAAATGATAGAAAAATTCCATATAAATCTTTAAGATTTGCTTCGAAAATAATAAGTGCTTGGGAAACATATTTGTCGAGTAACTGGGGGCTGGGCGGAACTCTTACATATAAGAAAGAAAGTCCTTCCCGCTGTAACAGTATATTATTTGTGTTGGTTCAATAAAAACGCTTGAAATGTTGCCATAACTCCCAATCCACAAACGCATCATTATCCATTTCTATTTGCACGCGGCCAAAGGGAAGAGGACAAGGGAGCTGCGCCGGGCTCTGCTGTGAATTGGGTTTGTTTTTCGGCCCAAATCTCCAGACAACAGCACAAGCGCCACCTCTTGGTGCCAGCCAACATCATTCATTTGAGTGGGGAAAAACGATTTGACAGTTCCGACTTTAATACTATAAAGTATTTGCTCTAAAATTCAACAATTGAAATGGTCAAATAAGTTTCGGGAATTGTTAGAGTTCGGCTTAATTGCGGAGTCATTTGTCATAGTGCCAATAATTTCCATCGGCCGCAAATTAAAGATATTTTATGTACTCTTACGAAAACTTCTTTGATATACTGTGATTGCCATTGGCCAACTGTCAGTCTCTGGTGGGCCTTAGATACTTATTAGCTTTGGCCACGGCTCCAGCTTCATCATCATCGCGTGTGCGCTTAGTTTTCAAAGGCTTTGGGCCTTTGATTAATGATCGGCCACGTCGACGTCGTCGACGTCCTTGTCGTTCTCCATGGTGCCATAAAGACGCCCAGGCGCACTACGTGCAGATGTAGTTGTAGCTCCAACGTAGCCGTAGCCATAGCTTTCCTTGAGTCCTGAGTACTGAGTCCTGGTTTGGCACTGCAATTTCCTCGACATTTTGTCGCCCCACTCAATTAAGCGGGCGCGAAATAAATTTATCTAAATTATCGGCATTATCTGCGGCGCGTTATTAAAATCTAGCGCAGACGTCTCCATGGCCAACGCCAACTTCAGTTTACAACTCCAACGCCAACTCCAACTCCAGCTGGAGCTCCTCCAGCTTCGTCTTCGTCTTGGTCTTGGTCTTCATCTTCATCTTCTTGTGCTGTTTTCGTTTTCATTCTCATTCTTGTCATCAACATCTTTCCGTTGTGGGCTTTTGCTTTTTAACGAGAAATTATGTTGGCATTGTTATTGTTATTGGTGTTGTACTTGCCATCAAAAGCGACGAGGCAAGTGGCAAGTGGCAAGCGGCAAGCGGCAAGTGGCAAGAGGCAAAATGCGCGTCTTTTATGACTTCCGTTTGGGTAAAATGGCGCTGTGGGGGCACAACGGGGTCTCAGCGGCGAATGCAGCTCGACATTTTGACTCCATGCTCGAGTGCGTCGCCCGCCATTGTTGCCTGCCACTTGCCACTTGCCACCGCCCAAGTTGCAGCTGCTGCCGACAGACAGACAGACAGACAGTCAGTGCAGACGCAATGCACAGTCAGCGCTAAGTTTTGTTTGGCTAAAAATAAAACTAACAAACAAAAATTGTAATGAAAAACACAATAAACTGTCAGTTTAAATATGAAAGAGCCAGTGCCACGCCCCAACAACCTACCAGCCCACCGCCCAGCGCCAAGGCACTTCATTGTCCAACTCCCGGACATCTTTAAACAGCAGCCTCAAGTGGCATGCAGCGCCAGAACGCGCTGTTGCACTGCCCTCCTCTACCTCACTCTCCCTCTCTCTCTCTCTCTCAGACTGTGCACCTTTTTGTGGCGTTGCCAGCTTGTCGCTACTTAGAAGCATTCCCAGTGGCTGCCACTTGCTGAATCTGCCGCACAGCAGGCAGCATTAAGGACGCAGCAAGCAGCAAGCAGGCAACCGGCAAAGTTCGTTGCGTCTGGTAGGTCACTCGGAAAGCGCTGCGATCCTTAGAAAACAGCCTCTGCCCGGGCTAAAAAGGATATATAAATATTGTTGTAGGCAAGTCCACGGATTCCGGTCTCCGAGACTCCGTTCAACTGGGCAGCAGCTAATTCCGTAGGCCAAGGGATACCAACCGATTGATGCTACTTTTCGTCTGGCCGGGCAAAAACTTTTCAGACCGACTGTCAACACAACAAATACAGAAAAAAACGAGAACCTTAAATGTTTTATAATAACAATTATAATAATAATAATAATAATGATAATAAAAATAATAATAACCAGGCTGCAGGATATGATGGTTGCCGCCTGTAGGCGGACAAACGGGTTGACTTCAAATAATTAAATAGCGCCCAGCTCGGGCAACAATGGAAAAAAGATGGAAAAACAAGTTGGAAAAAATAACAAACTAAGCTAAACATGGATGGAAAAAGTAATGAGATAAAAAAATACGGCACGGTCCATGCCTAACCGGAAATGCGGCACTGTCATGTGGCAACGTTGTGCAACACTTTTGCCACAATAAATGGCATGGTCTTGGTCGAAGGAGGGGGAGTGGTAAGGGAAGGGCGAGTGGCGGGGGAAGTTTGCCACAGTTTAACACAACCAACTTGGTAAGAGGCATTACAACTGCCAGCCGCAAAATGTTATATATGCCAGAGTCGAGTTTGATAAACAGATAATTGTCTGCCTTAAGTTAACCGTTTGAAAAGCACAAGAAAACTTTCAATTTTTAACAATTTATGGACGTGATATTACTATCAGCAGGGAGTTTTTGGTAATTTCAAATATTAGCGTATTCAAGAAGATGAATTGGTGTAATCGGTGGACCAGTGGATAGCGCACTGTCCCGCCAAACAAGAGGTGCGAGTTCGAGTCCCACGCATGTAAATCATGAAAAAAGTTGTTCAGTGAAATTAAAAGGAAACTAGTGATTCAGTCTTTTACTCGATTGCGTTGGTGTGGCCATATAATAATAGTTTTTTGATTTCAGAGAAGATTTCAACACGGACAGACAGATAGACAGACAGATATAAGAAACCGAAAATGGAAAAGTCACATTTCCCACTGACGGCTATTTTCATTTTTTAAAAAGTGATCTGACGGGAAAAAAGTACGACTTGTCTACGCTCATCTGAAATGCCCGTTCGACGCAATTAGAGATGTGTCTTGCCCCAAAGACTAGGGACAGAAAGGACACCAACCAAATGGCATGACAAAAGTCGCGAAGTCTTCTTTAGAGAGAAGTCTGAGTCGAATGTCCTTGTAACAATCAGCCCAATCAGCTCTACAAATCGAAGATCCATTGAATTATTTATACAGCAGAGCGCAAGTAGGTATCAGGGTGATAAACTCAATGAGATCTACCGATTCCTTTAACGATACATACTTGCGCCCTGCGGCAGTTGTGTGTTCTTTGCAAAGGCTTATCCGCTCCTTAAGTCTTGAACCAATTGAGAATTATAATGCACTTGACCAGAAAAAGCACACAGCAAATTTAAGTGTGACCTTGTGACGTTAAAATGAGACACAGAGAGGAAAAGAATGAGATGGTGATAGTGTGAGTAACAAGTAAGGAGAGATTATCTTCATCCTCTTTTCGAATTTTTGGATATTGGTGACTATTTCAAACTTAAAAAAAAATTAATTATCAGAAAAAACAATTTTATGTCACCATTCACCCCCATGTGGACTCGAACCTGGGACCCCGCGATTCTAGCAATCTCACACTATCGCCATGTTACTCTATCTCTATCGCTGCATATTATAATCGTACAAGTGTCAAAATCTATTGGCATTATTTTTATTCAAGACAAACACATTATAATTCCCAATAGGCTAAAGCCTCGAAGAACTAACTAGCCCTTGCACCAGTCCGAGCTAATAGCTCGATTTCGTGTGATTTTACATTATTATCGCTGCAATTTCACATGTTATCGGGTTGCATAATAAATACATTACAAAGACTATTTGACTCTCAGACGAAATCGCCGCATAAGCAATATAATGTCCTTCGCTAGCTGATTGAATGCCTTTTTAAGGTACATTCGGCTCAAATTTCTCTTGCATAAAATCATATCTCTCCGGATTTTTGCCATTAGATTTTGTTAGTTTCCTTATATCTTTCACAAATATGATATATAAACATTTTCTTCTTATCAAGTAACATATAACCTGTGGCGCCCAACGTGGGTTCGCCGCAGCTGTGACTAACTATAAGGATTCAATAGCAAATATTTTCGGATGAGTACTAAAACCTTCAATAACAAATGAGTTATCATGATATTATAGCTTTTTTTAGCTGTTCTGCAGCATATCTCGAGAGAGCTAACGATAAAATTACAATATGAATATAATGAAAACGCATATTTCATCTCTAGAAATCTTTAGAAGAAAAGAAGGCCCCATTATTTGTTAAATGGTATAACTTAATTTAAGAACAACAATTTCGGTATTCCAAGAAATTGCTTAGCCGATTTTTAGAGATTGTTATCCTTCTGCTTGTTGGTTCATCTTCTCATCTATTGAGAGAATTTGATGAGTGATTAACTATCAACGATGACGGATCAACAGAAATACTTAAGCTGAGATAGTGGGTAATACTTTTTCGTCTAATTAACGATTAACACAACATTTTAAATTACCTTAGGGTAAAAAATTACAAAACAAATTATAGATATTGGTTAAATTTGCATTAAAATTATGTACGTTTCGTACAAACAAATTTTATCAGAGTAGAATTAATAGCTAATTTCATATACCATATAATTTAGTTAAAATAATAGTTGTTTTTGTATGACACATCAAGGGACACACTTATTAATTAACTCTCGATCTTAACAAAATAATACTGCTCTGATAAAACAACAATAGAATAAAGCTATATACTTGAAATTGAAAGCTGGATTGTTGTTTTTGAAGCTAAGTCCAGTTTTAAGACGTAACAATCGAAAATTGTATTGGATTAATTTTAAAGTCTATTAAAGGTAATATCTAAAAAGAAATTCCCGAGCTAATATGTTTCGGTAAGACTCGTCGTCGTTGTCGTAGTTCGGCGTTTTTTACCGTTTAACGTCGTCACACTCTCACTATTGTCATCTCGCTTCCTCTCTATTATAACGGTACAACTATCAAATTTTTCTTCAAATGCATTATAATTCTCAATTGGTTCAAGCCTCAAAGAGCTCACTAGCTTCTGCCTAGAAAACACAACCGCGGCAGAGCGCAAGTATGTATCGTTAATGGAATCGGTAGATCTCAATGAGTTTATCACCCTGATACCTACTTGCGCTCTGCTGTATAAATAATTCAATTGATCTTCGATTTGGAGGGCTGAATGAGCTGATTGTTACAAGGACATTCGACCCAGACTTCTCTCTAATGAAGACTTCGCGACTTTTGTCATGCCATTTGGATGGTGTCCTTTCTGCCCCTAGTCTCTGGGGCAAAACACATCTCTGATTGTGTCGAAAGGGCATTTCAGATGAGCTTAGACAAGTCGGCTTTTTTCCCGTCAGATCACCTTTTAAAGTCCTCATGGTTGGAAAAAATGAAAATAGCTGTTAGCGGGAAATCTGGCTTTTCGGTATTTTTAATACTTTGATCCCAAATTGTTAAAAAGGGTACATTAATTTTGTACACATCTATTTACCGGCGGAAGGAGGTGTGGAAGACTCATGAAGTGTATATGCAATCCTGATCGGGATGGATAACCCTGTCCGTCCGTCTGTATGAACTTACCGTTTTTATTATTATATGGCCATAACAACCCTTTCGGGTCAAAGCCTGAAGCTCTATTTTCTGGATTTCAAATCCTACGCCACAACCTAGTTTTTCTAGGAGGGTCATACCTATCGACATGAACGGGACTCGAACTCGCACCTCTTGTTTGGCGGGACAATGCGCTATCCACTGGACCACCGAGCTCCCTGTTTTTGGAGATTGTAATAAGTACCTTTAATTTCAACAATTTTTATCATAAAGATGTGAATTTGGTATATATATTCATGTAAAAGCAATCTTAAAAATTTCAAAACGATTGGATTATTAACATTTTTATAATACGTAATACGTAAAAGGTGAGAATTGCATTGTCGTAGACACCCAATTTGGCATGAAGATTTGCATAGACCATGCACAAAATGAATATTTTCGAAATGTTGATGCCAATTTCATAATTCCCCAATTGGTTCCCAATCAAAGACATTTTTTTTATTCGACTCTCAACATTTGAATAAAGTCTTAGCCTTATCATTAAAAGCATATTGATTTTCTTTATTTTGCAATGTGATAAAATATCTTCATTCCAACGTAAGTCTTGACAAGTACTACAAATATGTTTAGGAGAGTTCTTCAGAGTATTTCGATGGAATATATGGGTTTATAAAGGAGTAGAATTTTATATAAATTCAAGCATAAATGACTGATTTCCAATATAGATCTTCACTTGTATCCAATATCTTCGATACGAACTTAAAGAAATATGCGAAGGTGCGAGTTTTATGATATAGTTGTGGGTCTCCTTGGACTACTGCATAGCATGCTGTCCAGCCTAACAAATGGTGGGTTCGAGTCCCGCTTATGTCAAAATGCATGACATTCCAAAAAAAAACAAGGTTGTTGGGCAGAATTTGAAATACACCCACGTAAAAGAGTAAAAGATTCAGATATAAAGGAAACTAGTGCTTCAGGCTTTGTCCCGATTGGGTTTTTATAGACAAATAATAATAATATAGATGTATTAAAAGCTGTCATATGCTTTTTGTATAGATAACAGAACATCACTTTCATGAGACTCCCAAGCTTTCTCAAGCCCCTAAACCTTATCAGAGCTTAAAAACTTACAATTCAATAGGAAAATCCCCAGAAAAACACAAAGAATTTTCCCTTTGTTGTCTGATTGTGTTGCAAGTTTTCCAAGTAGAAAACTTATAATTTGATCTAGTTAATCAATTGAACAACCTGAAGTTGTTTAACACTTGACAAAAGTTGCCCTTTTTGTTTGTTGTTCCCCCGTTAACAGTTCTTGATAAACAAATCGTTTGAAGTCAATTGAGATTGCATAAATTATGCCCAAAATTCTACGCTGAATTTATTAATTGCGACATTATTTATGGGTTTTGGCTATTGGCAAAGTTTTCCGTTTTCAGTTTTCGGTATTCGGTTTTGAGTTTAAACTTTACAAAGAGTTTTCCTCGAAATTAATTAATTATGTTTGACAATATACAAAACTGAAAGGTGAATTTCATATTGCTTCTAGCGCTGAGCTTGACAGCAGCCTTCAGACGCAACAAGCCAATAAAGAGCGAGGCGTATTTAATACCCTGTAATGCGGGATGTTGATGCAGTGGGGGTATGCGAGCAGAGTTGTGCATAGGCATGTGTTGGATTCTTCAAGTCTGTTATGTTGTGCGTGGCATATGACAGGGTATTTGACAGTTCATCAGATTAATTGACTTGCTTTTGTGTAGTGTTGTGTAGTGTTTTTATATTCCTTTGACTCTGGCGAAATTAATTATTTGTCAACTGGCTGGCAGCTCACCTGACAGCCAGACAACTGACAGTTTCCAAATTGTCAGCCACAAGACACAAGGCGGGTGTCACCACGGGGCGTTGTCAGGGGGCGTGGCCCGACTGGGCAGCCAAAGACAAATGACCCGCCCACCAGCCCACAGCGTTGGCTACTTCGCTTTTGCATAATTGAGCAATCGCAATCGGAATCGGAATCGGCATCGTTTCGGACTGATTGCGTTTATCGATAAAAATATTCACTTAAACGATTCGCGCAGCAGACAACAGACAGCGCTTAGTCATAAAACAATATTTTTTATGAGCCATCGATGGCATATGGCCATAAAAGTGGATCCAGCGGAAAATGAAGCGCTTAAGGGCAACACGGCATTAAATGTACCAGAAAACTTTACTGGCCACTTGGCAATGGGCATTGGGCACTTTGGGCGTTTTTGGGCAACCGAGAGAAATCTTTGACTCGGACATGGGCCGATAAAATGCGCAAAAAGCAAATGGGCCAATCCTTTTGTGTCTATTTACATTTTTATTGTCGGTCGGTCGTAAAAAATCTGATTAAATACCGCCTAATAGATCCCAATACGGGTAACTTCTGGGACCGAACCAAAGTGCTTGCCCTTCCTTTCTGTGTGTGGGGGTTGTACGCTTGGCTTGGCTACAGTTGGCTGGCTTTTTACAGTGATTGGCTCCGTCTACGGCTCCAGCTACGGCTCTGGCCCTGGCAGTGACTCCCCGGGTTATGGTTACGGGTTCTGCTGCTGGCGGGAGCGGGTTAACTCTTGTTAAATTACATTCAATAAACAAGCAATGAATATTTTATTGTTTGCCTTCAACAAATTTCGTTTGCCAACAAGGTGGGCAACAAATAATTTATGATTTAAGAGTGGAGCGCTCAAGCCCCTGCCACCTCTACAAGGACTCCTCCGGTTTCACCCCGCCCCCCTACTCTACTACGTCTACGTCCGCCCACCCGAAATCAAAACGAGCAACGAGCACGACATGAAAGCAGATTGATTTACGCATGAATGGCACAAATCTCATTTTAATAGAATCATTTGGTTTTATAACACTGTCTGTGGCAACTTTACAGATGCCTGCCACAGCGCAACAGACGCCTCCTGCCTTCCCATACTGGCCCCATCCTGCCCCATCCTACCCCATCCTGCCAGCTCCTGTCTGGAAACCAACCAGCCAGCGTTGCCACCCCGCGTTGTTGTCCCTTTTTATTGAGTCTCAAAGTTATGTTGCTCATAAATTGAGTAAATTGTTGTGTTGAATTTTAATCGTTATGCTGCGGTTTGATTTAACCAACGTGGGGCTTGCTTTGAATAGCCCCTAGGGGCTTCCCCTAGTGCGCTGATCCGTCGAGCAATTTGCGTTGACATTTGCACATTTTTGCACTGATTTTTTTTCCTTCTTTTTCTTATTATATTCTGATCTCATTGGATCCTCAAATGGGAGGAAGGGTATAATAGTTTTGTTGGAATCTATAGCCGAGTCGATATAGCACTATACGTCTGTCCGTCTGTATGAATGCGCCGATCTCAGAAACTACAAAAGCTATAGACTTTAAATTTGGCATGGATATCCGTGTATAGCATATGCACTCCGAGATTCTTTTAAATTTTGGAAGCCACGCCCCCTTCGCCCGATAAGCAATAAAAATGATAACTTTGGCATTTATAGAGTTACAAACACCAAATTTGGTATGTAGAGTCATGATTGGAAACTGAAAAACGAAGTTTCCCAAAATTTTGATACACCTCTCCATTTCCCCCGAAAATAATGAAATATATATAACAACCACAAATTTAATGCTAAATTCATGAAATTTGGTATGTGGCTGCCCATAGACCCTATACAAAAATTGGCATCCAACACTTTGTTCCATCCTATTTTTGTCCTCCCCAAATTAAATAAGTGCTGGCGGCGGACGCACCACCATCTTCAGCACAATCTAAAGTTGTCTAAGGGTATACGTGTGCTTGTGTGTCTCTTAGACTGTAATAGGTGAATGTAACGATATTCCTCGCCTGGGATAAGGGTATTCCCGCAGTCGAGCACTCTCGACTGCAGCACTCTATCTTGTTCTTCTTTTTTGCTGCAATTTGAGTTGGGTTTTAATACTTTAAATGAAATAAGTGCAATTTGAGTTTTATGCTCTGCCAACTTAATACAAATGCCTTTTCCACCTCTCTCTTCCGCTCTGCCCCCCTCTGTCGTCCTCGGTGTCTGTGTTTTGTCATATGATTTTGTGGCAAAAGTTCTGAAAAGGCAAAGTTATAAAAATTAACACAACATTTTGTCAACCTAAACAAGTGGAGAGCAAGGACTGCTTTGTATGTTGGCTAGTTGCAAATATTGTATCCTTTTTACGACAGTCAACAGAGTTGCCCAATTGCCTCGAAAGTGTTTGGCTTTGGCTCCGGTTCCAGCTCTGGCCGTGCTTTTGGGGAGCGCATTTTTATGGCTTTCGTTCGGCATTTGCCATTTTTAATTGCTGTCGGTTTTCAGCCATTTACTGCTGCAAATGAGCCAAGACCAAGGCGTTGAGATTTATGGCCAACAAAGCAACACACACACACACACACACAGTGTTGTTTAGCTGTATTTCGTCATTTATGGCAACTGGCAACTTTGTTGTTGCAGCTTCATCAAAATCCCCCACAGACATTTTAATTTTAACGCTGCAAAACTGTAAAGAAGTAAAAAGTCGGAGGAGAAGAAGAAAAAAAGAGGCAATCATTACTTACAGCAAGAGACCGGGTGACCGGGTTCTTCCCGGTCCTCATCCTGGCACCTAACTAACTGCACGCACTCGCCCAGATTAGTCAATTGCCTGTTTCCTGGCTGGTTCCGGGAGGCAGGCCAAAAAATGGCTAAAATAAAGCACAAAATAATACGACACATAAATATGTTCACAACGATTCGTGTGTTTCGTTTGTGCTTGTTTTCACTTTGATTGCTACGTGTTGGCCCAAAGTCCTCCTTCGAATCCTCGTTCGAGTCGTCCTCCGAGTCCTGTGAACACTCCTTCCGCCTGTGTGTTCCAGTGTCATGTCGCATGCGGTGCAGGCAAATTGGATTTTCATGCATACTTGGTCACACGCGTTCGACGTCCTTCCTCCAAAAAGGCAGCCAAAAATGGCAGCCCCTTCGCTGCCGCCCTTTTTTGTTGCCACGCCCCTGGACACAATCAGTGGGTAGGGCAACTCTTCTCGCCTAGCGCTAAACGTTGTTATCTGCCTTATTCCCTATCGTTGTCTGTCCATCCTCAGCTGTCTGCTGTCCCTTTGGATGCCTCTGTGTTTCCTTCGCTGGATCCCTCTGTGTCCTACTGTGGATCCCTCCGTGTCCGCCTTTGCGCCTTTTCTGTGTACTGTGTTTTATTTGCTCGTTTGTGCGTTCGATTTGTTGCTTTGCCTTGGCTTGGCATAAATTTATTATAAAATAATTTGCATAATTCGTTATTACTCGGCATAAACAAAGTGAAATTAAGACGATTTCTTTTATGCCCCCATTTTTGTTAATGCCATTGTCTATGTTCCCATGTATTTGGCTTTAACCTCGGCGCCCCTCGCCCAGCGCCTTGTTAGCATCTTTATATCTTTGTATCTTCTCGCTTTGTATCTTTGTATCTGCTTATTTTGTCAATGTCATTTGCCTAAGCAAACTCAGACCCAGCAGCTCCTCTGCCAGCTCCTCTGTCAGCTCCTCTGCCAGCTCCTCTGCCAGCATTCCTCCCCAGTCATTTCGATTGCCATTTGTTTTGTAAGTGTGCACAACATTTCAATGGGGTCGCAACTTGATGCTATTCAGGTGTATTCCAACAACTGTGCCCAAGCACAAAATTTCGGTTTCTATTCATGAGCTTGTGTCCTCCCGCCTGCTCGGGCACCACTTCAAATCTTATGCACAAACAGACAGGCCGAGATATTTGCCCTGCTTTGCTTCACTTTGCTTTGCTTTGCTTTCCTTGGCTTCATATTTATGATCGACCCTATTATAAATCTATTTACAACATGCCAAAACAATCCGAAAAACAAACGAGCCATGCAAGGCCAACGGCGCCCGAGCAGGGACAGAAACCCATCACCTGCTCCGAATTTGATAAGCAGCCAAATTGAGAGCCTGCAACGGACAAGTGGAAATTATAAAGAAAGAATAATTCGATTAATTATAGTTACATTGATTTTCTCATGCTCTACTTTTTTATATACCCTGATTCTATTTGGAATATATGAAGAAGGGTATACGAGTTTTGTTGGAATTTATGTAACAGGCAGTAGGAGGCCTGTCAGACCCCATAAAGTATATATGATCAGCATCAATTGCCAAGTCGATTAAGCCCTGTCTGTCCATCCGTTTGTGTGAACGCATTGGTTCTCGAGATTTTAAGAACTATAGACTTTCAACTCGTCAAGAGGGTTCGTATATACAATAACCATATCAAGTCATGAGATCCCGATGATACCACGCCACTTTTCTCGATAATCAATATAAACTTTTTTCGATAAAATGGACATAACCTTGGCATTTAATAAGCTATTGGCTCCAAATTTTGTATTTAGAAACTGTATTTCCCACAATTTCGATACACCCCTCCATTTATCCGGAACGTAACGAAATGTGTATACCTGCCCAAATTCTATGCTAGAGTCATAAACATTTGGCATGTAGGTGGCTTAAGGTCCTAGGCAGACAGTGGCATCAACTTGTTCCATCATTATATGGTCCCCCTAAATTTAATAAGTGCTTATAATTTTTACTATTCTTTTCACAATGACTCAAATTCCAAAGTGTCTATTCATGTCTTTGTCATAAGCTAATCCTAAAAATTTCAAATCGTTCGGAATACAAACACTGAACTTATAAGAAGTTGCTGAAAATGGGCCAAAACAGCATTAGGTGAAATATGCATGTTACCTGGCGGCTGAACTAAGGCAGGGAGAGGCCCAAAATTTTGCATGTGGGTGTGTTTTAGACAATGCGCAAAATGCTGTTTTTCAAATATTCGATGCCACGCCCCCTCCTCCGAAAATACTGAAAGTTTCAAGTCAATCGGATAATAAACATAGAAGTTGTTTGTAAAACAGTGTAACCTATTGAGGCCGACCCGGGTATAAGTGTGTGTATATCACGGTAAGGATTAGGGTATCTCATAGTCGAGCTCACTCGACTAGAGCTTTCTTACTTCTTTTTCCTCTTATGTTGTCCAGAATTTGAGCTGGCCAGATACACCCAGGCTGAGATACAATTCGTAGCTTTTGAACGCAAACGAAGTTTACTTTTCAATTTGATTGGGTCGTCTAAGCAAATAAGGTAGATAGATCACAAGCATAAACAAATGGTTGAACTTACAGATACAATGCCAAGGCGTCTATATATAGGTATCTGTATCTGTGTCGGTGGCCCACAGTGACGTAGGCGCCGGGCACACAAGGGGACTGGTAAATGTGACAGTTTCAGGAGCTACGCTCCTGACATAGTCTCTATATGTGTCCTACGTCCACTTTCGTACAAAGCACTATTTATTATGCCAGTAAGTAAATGTTATTCCCGTTAACTTGTACAAATATGGACGACACACACATACACATACACACACACTGGCACACACATAGATACTCTCTAACACACACACACAAACACACTCAGACCACTTGTGCCCATCATGGCCAAGTGCGTGGATAAGTCGTTGTCGTCTTTCCTCCTCCCTCCCCCCCTGTTCGATAATGCTACCCTCCATCGGCAGTAATATATATATTATCTTATTTATTGCCTGATGCTTACCTATGCACTTGAGTCTCGGATGAAAAAACCAATACAAAATATATGAGGGGAGAACAGAGAACAGAGAGCACAGAAATTTAAGCATGAAAAGATACACAAGTATCTTTCGCATCTTTCGCATCTTTTCAAGTTCAGTGTGCTTTAAGTGTTGCCTAACTGCTCTTTAATCAGCCTTCGAGGGCCAATTGGCAGGACGCATATGAGCATATGGGCATATTCCCCTTGTTTAGCCGCCTCTCGACCGAGGCTCGAGCCTCAAGGACGCTCCACAATTTACAGGCTTAAATACTTCACAGAATTTATATGGATTTACATTTGGCAATGTCAATTGGCCCAGCCGAGTGTTTTCGAATCGAATACAAATAAAATAATTATCTCGAGAGTTCTAGGAAAACTCAATGGAAAAACAAATATTAAAGTAACAAGTTGAAAACTTTGGTGAAAACTACGTCACTTCAACTTCCTTCTGAAAAGTGAAGGACTTAACATTGGCATTTAATAAGCTATTGGCTCCAAATTTGGTATTTGGGATCATGAATGAAAACTGCAGAATGGAATTTCCCAAAATTTCAATTTCCGGAAAGTAACGAAATGTGTATAAATGCCACAAATTATATGCTAAAGTCATTCATAAACATTTGGCATGTAGGTGGCTTAAGGTCCTAGGCAGACAGTGGCATCAAATTGTTCCATCATTATATGTTCCCCCCTAAATTTAATAAGTGCTTATAGTTTTTACTATTCCATTCATAATAATTTCAAATTTCAAAGTGTCAATTCATGTCTATGTCATAAACCAATCCTAAAAATTTCAAATCGATCGGATTACAAACACTGAAGTTATAAGGCCTCGAACTTGCCGAAAATTTGCCAAACAGCAATAGGTGAAAATGGCGGCTAAGCTACTGGAAAGTGGAATAAGTAGCATTCTCTTTCTCTCTCTGCGTAAAACACATATGAATAGATTGTCTTAGAAAATTGTTATTTCATATAATACTTTAAGAAGTTAACGTCAAGATCCAAATACTTAACATTGTCACATCCAAGACTTGATAGTATGTAATGATAGTAATGTTAATATTTGAACAAAATTTTCAAGATATCTAATTATCTTTTCACACTATTTTAGAAGAAAAATTTCACAAAAAGTAATGGAATGATAATTTTTAAGTATTTTTTAATCCAATCAACTTCAGTGTTTGGGTTTACTTTAAAATAATAAAAATTAACTTGAAGTTAGAAAAATTGTTATGTCGTCTAATGTTTTCAGTCTCAGTGAATTCATAAAAGAAGAATGGTTTTAATTTATTTAATTCTAGCATTAAATGATTTATTGCTTGAAATATTTTTGATGACATTCTCGACAAACTGTCAACGATGAGGAAGAGGATCCTCAGTGATTTTTGCACATACTTTTCTTACCACTTTTCAATGGGGACCAGAAAATAAAAAGAGTTGAAAATTGAAAAGCCAGATTACCCGTTGTTTTCAATTTGCCCGCCGTAAGACTTTTAAAAGTGATCTCACGGGAAAAAAGCCGACTTATCTACGCTCAACTGAAATGCCCATTTGACAAAATCGGAGATTTGCCGTCCCAAGGACTAAGGACAGACAGGACACCAACCAAATGGCATGACAAAAGTCGCGAAGTCTTCATTTGAGAGAAGTCTGAGTCGAATGTCCTTGTAACAATCAGCTCAATCTGCTCTACAAATCGAAGACCCATTGAATTATTTATACAGCAGAGCGCGAGTTGGTATCAGGGTGATAATCTCAATGAGTTCTACCGATCCCACAAACGATACATACTTGCGCTCTGCGGCAGTTGTAATGTATTTATTATGCAACTCGATAACATGCGATTTTTCAGCGATGATAATAAGAATCAATCAGCCGGACACACGGAATCGAGCTATCGGTTCAGACGGATGCAAGATATAGTCAGCTCTTTGAGGCCTAAACCAATTAAGAATTATAATGCATTTGAAGCCAAATTCGATACTTATACCGTTATAATAGAGAGGAAGCGAGACGACAATAGTGTGAGAGTTCGTCGATGTTAAACGGTAAAAAACGACGAGCTACAAAAACGACGACGAGTCCTACCGAAGCATATTAGCTCGGGAATTTCTTTTTAATAAATTAGCTTTGTTAGACTTTAAAATTAATCCAATACAATTTTCGATTACGTCTTAAAATTAGACTTACAATACAAACAATAGTCAGAAGACTCGTATTACAACTAAACTATTTGGTATATATGAAATTAGTTAATAATTCTACTCAGATAAACTTTCTTGTATCGTACATAATTTTAATGAAAATTTAACCAAAATCTATAATATTTTCTGTATTTTTTAACCCTAAACCAATTAAAAATGTTGTAATTATCGTAAATTAGTCGAAAAAGTATTACGCATTAACTCAGCTTAAATAATTGTGTTAAAATCCAAACCGTTGATCACTCACTTTGACCCGATAGGGTTGTTAACGCCATAATAATAATAATAATAATAGATGCACTCAATCAAAATCTTTGAAACATTATGTTTTAAAATTTTTATTAAGTTAATATATTTTAATTAATTTTTTGATTTAGGGGCCTCAGTGGACCAGTGCATAACACACTGTCCCGGCAACCAAGACCAAGAGGTGCGAAGTCTTCATTACAGAGAATTCTGAGCCGAATGTCCTTGTAACAATCAGCTCAATCTGCTCTCCAAATCGAAGACCCATTGAATTATTTATACAGCTGAGCGCAAGTAGGTATCAGGATAATGATCTCAATGAGATCTACACTTTCCACTAACGATACATAGTATCAGGGTGATGATCTCAATGAGATCTTCCGATTCCACTAACGATACATACTTGCGCTCAGCGGCGACTGTGTATTCTTTGTATAGTATTTATTATGCCAAAAATTTTCAGTTATGATAAACCAAAATCACTCGAAATCGAGCTATCGGTTCAGACGGATGCAAAGGCTTATCCGCTGTTTAGGTCTTGAACCAATTGAGAATTATAATGTATTTGACCAGAAAAAGCACACAGCAAATTTAAGTGTAACCTTGTGACGTTACAAAGAGACAGGGAGAGAGGAAAAGAGAGAGATGGTGATAGTGTGAGTAACACGTAAGGAGAGATTATCTTCATCCTCTTTTCGAAGTTACAGCGCCCAAAATTTTATTGCAATTTTTGGATATTTTTTCAAACGTTAAGAAAAATTTTATTAACAGAAAAAACAATTTCATGTCACCATTCACCCCCATGCGGACTCGAACCTGGGACCGCGCGATTACGAGTTCTAGCAATCTCACACCATCACCATCTCTCCCGCTCTTTATAATAATTGATCGAACTGTATTATAAGAACCATAACAAGTCACAACTTGAAGCACTATTTGTCTTTTGCTTCTGCTTCTGCTTTCTTCACTGCCGAAGAAATATAGACGTCATAGTCTAGCTTTTTCTAGGAGGGTCATGACATAAAACCACAACCTCTGCGCTACCCCCTGTTCCACCGAAGTGCCTTAGTCTTTAAAAATATCAAGTAAAATTAAAAAATTAGGAAACATTTCCATATTGAAGTATTAGCGTCAATCAACAGTATACCTCAATTTCCCAAAACATATCAGTCTATTCTATACTTTCAAATAATATTCTATCAAAGATTTTATAGAAAAATATTTTTCGAAAAATTGTTTCAACATCGCAAATGCCAGGAAGCGTTACTGTCTAGAGAGCTGTGGCATAATATTTACCCAATTGTTGTAATATTTGTCTAATCCAAGCGCCGGGTCTGCCAGGACTTGTCGTCCTTTTTGAAGTGAATTGCATGTTTGATTTGAGCAAAAAGCACAATATTTGCAGTCTGCTGTGGCATATTTTTTTTTGGGGGAAAAATAAAGGAATACCCCCAACATATTTTGCACATTGTTTATGAGTGTAAAATTGTCTCTTTCTCCATGGTCTCCTTATACATAGAATAGAATTTAATACAATGTACGAGTTTTGTGTACAATATTTTTGGCATTCATTTCATTATACCCTGATCCCATTGGAAAAATGGGAAAAAGGGTATAATAGTTTTGTTTGAATGTATGTAACAGGCAGAAGGAGGCGTGGGAGACTCCAGAAAGTATATATATTCTTGATATTGATCTTGATCAATAGCCGAGTCGATATAGCCATGTCCGTCTGTCCGTCCGTCTGTATAAACGCTCCGATTTCGGAAACTACAAAAGCTACTGGCCTCAAACTTGGCAAGAAGAAACGTATATAGCATACGCAACACGAGTTTGTTTCAAATTTCGTAAAGTCATGATTAGAAAATACAGAATGGAATTTTCGAAAATTTTGATATACCCTAATATTTTGCCGGAAAGTGACGAAATAAGTATAGAAGTCACAATTGTAATGCTAGAGTCATGAAATATCGTATAGAAGTGCTTCTAGACACCATACAAAGTGGCATCTAAAAATTTTTTTCATCCTAATTTGGTCCCTCCTAAATTAAATAAGTGCTTATATTTTCTACAATTCTTATCGTAATGATCAGAATTCCTGAGTATGTATTCCTTATAATGTATTCAGCGATTTCTAAGAATTTCAGAAAGATCGAATAATGAACAACAAGGTTAAACGACTCAGAAAACGTGCAAAAATGGCAAAAAGTGAAAAATTCATTATGCCACCTGGCGGCTTAACATTTATAGTTAGCAGCACGGGATATTGATTTGCATTGACTATGCACTAAATGCAATTTCACAAATTTTGGATGCCACGCCCCTCTGGCGCGATAATCGATAAAAACGATTTTCGATAAAATGGCCATAACTTTGGCGTTTATAGAGCAATCGATATCACATTCGGTAAATAGGGTCACGATTGGCATCCATCCTAATTTGGTCCCCCTAAATGAAATAAATGCTTATACTTCTGACGATTCATATCGTAATAGTCCGGATTCCAGAATATATATTCATTATAATGTTATCAGGGACTCCAAAGAATTTCAGAACGATCGGATCATAAGCACCGAAGTTATGAATCTGAGGAGTTGTCGAAAACGGGCAAAAATGGCAAATGGTGAAAAATGCATTATGTTACCTGGTGACTAAACGTTTATAGCTAGAGGCACTAAATTTGGCATGTAGATTGACATAGTTTTCTTAAATTTCGGATGCCACGCCCCCTACCCGAAAATCCAAAAAATTAGCTAACAGTTGTAATATTTTAATTTAAAACACGATTTTCTGCACACGTATTTTGAAGTTGTAATTCAAACTTAAACTGAAGTTTCAAGTTTATCGAAAAAAGGTTATTCACAACTGTGTGACTACATTAGGCGAATTTAACAGTATTCGTTGACTGGGAGCAGGGTATACCCGCAGTCGAGCACTCTCGACTGCAGCACTCCATCTTGTTTTGTTGTTGTTTTGCCTTATTTAATTACACATAATTTGCTGCTGTTGCCGGTTATATGGGTGTGTGCGTGTGTGTGTGTGTGTGTGTGTGCCATAAATATGCCAAAAATGTTGCATACTTTCGGTATACAACGAGCTGAGCAACCCGCTTGGCTCTATGGACAGGACACGGCTTCAGCTTACTGTCAGCCTGTCTTACTCCTTCAACTCATCTCCAGCGCCATCTCTTTATATGTGTGTGTGTGTCTGTGTGTGTGTGTGTGGGAGCGGTAAAGCGTGCAAAATTAGCTAACACACTTATGCGCACACACACCCACACCCACACCCACACCCACACACACACACACACACACACACCCACACCCACATGCTTGACTGCGCTCATTAGGCACAATGTTGTTACCTTCATGGTGCTTGCCTTGTCCTGACTTTGGCATTCGTCGCTTCCGCCTGTTTTGACTTACACTTTCCACTCAAAAATACTCATATTTACACACACCAACACACACACACCAACACACACACACACAGTCACATACTGATACACTCAGCCATTTTGTTTGGGTGTATTTGCCGAGTGTCGCTTGTTTTTTGGCTGTTTTCATTTTTGTTTCGGGAGCACGCAATGTTTTTGCATACTTTGCGTACTGCCTAAAAATTTGGAACGTTTTGTCCTTGTCTTTATTAAAAGTTCCGAAAAGTTTACACCAAACACACAAACAGATGCACACACACATAGACACAGACATTCCTACACAAATATACATATCTACCATGAAATACAGTCTTTGCAAACATTTTTGATACCCTGTTAGCACGATCAACTCAATAGATTTCGAAAGGTATAGATATAGATCTAAGATTTTCTATCTTCTACCTTAGATGGTTATTAGCATTGTTATCCTAGAAAGCGCCTTGGTGGACCAGTGGATAGTGCACTGTCCCGCCAAACAAGAGGTGCGAGTTAGAGTCCCGCTCATGGCAATAGGCATGACCATCCTGGCATAGGATTTGAAATTATTATTGTTATTATATAACCATAACAACTCTATAAGGTCAAAGCCTGAAGCACTATTTGTCTTTTTTTCTGGTTCCTTCAATGAAGAACTTTTTTTTTAGAATTTGAAATCCATCCACGTAATAAAAGGTCTTCATTGAAGAAAGTAGAAATAAAGATAAAAGTGTTTCAAGCTGTGACCCGATAGGGTTGCTATAGCTATCTAATAATCATATTGCTACAATATATCATATATTTTATCTATATGATATAATTTTGAAATATTGTAAACAGTCATGAGATTAGCAGAAGTTTTACAAAAGCATCACAAATTTTTATGCTAAAATATATCTTCCAAAAATTAAAAATCCATAGCATAAATAGAAGAAAATTATATAGAACCAGCATTAAATCCATAACATTAAAAAAAAATAATTAAAAAAATTAAAATTCTCTTGGCAAATCTAAATGATGCATTAGAAGCATATTTTTTTCCTATATCATAAAATCAAAGCATATATTCAAGTCAATCTTAACTATATACATCTATGATTAAATGGAGGAGCTTTTAAAGATCATCACAACCTCAAAGCTGTTTATTGATTGATTTATAATATGCATACCAATATTTTTACACCTAATTATAATAAATAAATATTTCCTAAAGCTTATAACTTTCTATCCGACCTCAACAGTTCAGACAAATCAAAGTTTTATACTATTACAATAGCTCAAAAACGAATGATCTAGCTTCAATATATACAGACAGACAAACGGAGGGACAGTCGTATTCTATTTTCCTTTTAACCATTCCGATGGTAACTTTTGGGGTTCTTCCTTCTTAGTATTAATAATTTCTGAGCAAAACATATATTATTTTCGGAACAGAATTTTTTTAGAAATGTTTAGAAGTTTTCGAGAATTTGATGTTTAGTCATCTTAAATCGAAAACATGCAATACAATGCAAGTGTTTTTATGTCAAATTTTTAAGTTTCTTTTAAAATATCAGAGTGAGTGAATTATATACACTTTGTATCATTGTAAAAATGTTGTTATTGAAAAGTTTTCTGCGTTGTTTTTTCGATATTACAGAGAACCTTTAAGGTCGGACTTCCTAATTAACCCAATCTAACCTAACATTATTATTATATGGCGTTAACTACCCTTTCGGCTCCCTTATTTCTGCTTCCTTTACTGAATAACTTTTCTTACGTGGGTGGATTTCAAGTGCTACGCCACAACCTAGTTGTTCTAGGAGGGTCATGCCTAATGGCATGAGCGGGACTCGAACTTGCACCTCTTGTTTGGCGGGACAGTGCGCTATGCACTGGTCCACTGAGGCCCCTCAAATTTGATATCTTATCTATTTGTAAGTTGTTCATACTGGTGTGCTTCTAACTTTTTACAGGGTAACCACCAGTTCAGCATTCCAGTCTTCTCTTCACGTTTTCTTTCAGCATCTCCCACTTGTTTCTCCGAAACGTTTCATTGTGCTATTTGCCTGGCTTTGCCTTGGTTTCAGCCTACAGACTCATCATATCCCAGTAGCCCCCGCTCCGCCGGGATCCTCCGGTCAACTGCTTGCCAGTGTGTGTGTGTGTTTGCTTGTTGGGCCGCCGGCTGAATAATCTTGTGTGGGGATTGCATTGGTCTGCCCAGTTTTGGTCATAGCCGCTGGCCCCTGGACAGTGGGCAGTGGGCAGTGGGCAGTGGGCAAGGCGCGCGCGTCCTTGCCACGTTTGGCATTCAGGCGCAGTTCGGGCGGCAGTTGACCCTCTTGGCCTTGTCTTTCAACTTGACTTTCTGCAATAACTGTAACTAGCCGACCTGCGATTGCAGTTGCCAGCCGTTGCCAGCCGTTGCCAGCCGTTGTGGCAGCTGTGGCAGCTGCTGCTGCTGCTGCACCACCTACAACTGGCGTTGCCACCGCGTTGCATTTGGTATTCATGGCAACATGTGCACAACATGTGCAGCAAGGACATGCTTGGAGTATGCCACGACGGACTACACCGCTTTTTTATGGTTTTCTTTCAGTCTATTTTCTTTCAGCTTTTCCTTTTTTTGAGTACACACTCTTACACACACACACACACACACATTGTAGCACTTCTGAACTTTTGATTCCTCTTTTGTCCCGCGCTCTTGTCTTTGATTTTCATTTTGTTTTTTTGCTTTTTTGCCCTACGTTTTTTGTTAGCCCAACCAGCCTTTGGCTATAAACTGGGCTCATAACGAGCGCAAACAGTCAGGACCAACACAGCGACAAGTGGGAGAGGGATATAGCCAGATATCAGCTCTTGTTGAGTGCCCGCTTTTGTTTTGGTTTTCTTTCTATTTTTTAACCTTTATTACTTTTTAGCCAAAAGGCAGTTGGCTTTACTTTAATGAGCGCAATTTTATTAGCTGCTTTAACATGTTCCTCCCGCCTCCCGTCGCCCTCCTAACTGACCTCCCTTTGTGCCCTGCCCCACTTTACTTACCCCGGCCGCCTCTGTGCCCTCCTGTGCCTTGTGCCCCGCTTTGTGTACAGACGAATTTTCGAATCAGTTTTTAAATTTTCGGCATATTTGCTTTATGAATACCTCGCCTTTGTTTGGCAGACCTAATAAAGCTGACCATGCTAGACACAGACACAGACACATACATTAATACAGGGACATACCCTGCTAATAAAGTAGATTTGGTTATGCAAAAAAGGACAACCGCTGACAGGTCCTTTGACTGGACCATAGAATACAATTGGGGTGTTCACGAAATGTTGCATCGTTGCAAAATTGCAAACAACTCCAAATCACTTGGGGTGTTCATTAAGTGTTGTATCGTTGCATTGTTGCAAAATTGTAAACCATTCCAAAATCAATTTGTATGGAATCTGACTTGCAACGGGAACAAGACCACGACCCTTTACTACAAAAATCGTTGGAACGTTGCAAAATTTTTAAGTGTTGGTAAAGGCTGAAATGCATGAGAATAAAATGAAATTTTCAGAAATGGTGAATGACATTATCTTGAATACATATTACGAAAATCAAAATATTATAATAAGGATTATAAAATTTATAAGCTCTTATTAAATTTGGAGGGGACAAAATTAGAATGGAAAAAAAATTTGGACGCAACTTTCTGCATGGTATCTATGGACCACCATATCAAATTTCATGGCACTTGCATAAAAATTGTGACTGCTATATGCATTTCGTCACCGGGATAATGGAGGGGTGTATCAAAATTTTGGGAAATTTCATTCTCCAGTTTCTAATCATGACCTTATTGACCAAATTTGGTGACGATTACTTTATAAATGCCAAAATTATGGCAAATTTATCGAAAATCGTTTTTATCGATAATCGGGCGAACGGGCGTGGCATCAAAAATTTGAAACAAACTCGTATTGCGTATGCTATACACGGATGAAGTCTGTAGCTTTTGTAGTTTCCGAGATCGGCGCGTTCATACAGAAGGACGGACGGACAGACGGACATGGCTAAATCGACTCGGCTATTGATGCTGATCAAGAATATATATACTTTATGGGGTGTGGCATGCCTCCTTCTGCCTGTTACATACATTCCAACATAACTATTATATCTTTTTTCCCATTTTTTAAATGGGATCAGGGACAATTAAGAAATCTCTAGTCAAATGAGCGTGACTACGAGATACCCTGATCCCAACAGTTCAATGCAATCGGCATTGCTTAATATCGTTACAGAGTATAAAAAGAATGCAATTTATTTGAGTTTTCCTTATTTAAACATTAAATTCAGGTTTCTCTGGTATAAAGTCAGGTCTTTGGTTGGTTACCTATCACACAAATCAGATTAATTTTCTGATTATCAAGTATTATATACTCTATGGCGCCCAAAGAAGTAATGGAAGCTGCAAATAACATATTTATATGTCTTATTGTGATGTCAGCCAACTTTTAGATTCCATTATTATTATTATGTGGCCATAAATACCAGATAGGGTCAAAGCCTGAAGCACTATTATGAAAATTGGAAAAATTTTAAAACAAGTTGAACTATTTGCCTTTTTTATTAGCTTCCTTCATTGAAGAACTTTTTTTACTTGTGTGGATTTAAAATGCCATGAAACGACATGAGCGGGACTCGAAATCTCACCTCTTGTATAGCGGAACAGTGCTCATTATAGTTCAGATACGAATCGAATCTCCTTTATATATGAAATGGTAAAAAAAACGTATCATATTCACAGGCGAAAAAAAACCCTTTCTAGAGCTTGGATTGCTCAACTTTTCCATCAGTAGACAAATTGTATAATTTAGTTTTCCAAAATTCAAATTCCAATTTATAGCTTGTTTATGGCTAAGCTGACAACATTGTGATTGAGCCAAATAATAATCTTGATGTGTCTCTTGTAGTTGAGCTTTCTGTCCAAGTTCACTTCAAGCTTCTCCATATCATTGTTTAATTAGGGCTTTATCTCTAATGAGTCTTACTGCTATTCATAACGATGCTACGGAGTTCGAGTCAATTTCTTGAATTTCAACAATTATTGCTGCAACACTTGGCCCACCCATCCGTAATGATGGATTTGCTTTTGTCATAATTGCAGTATCCTTAGCAAATGTGGCAAATGAGTAACTAAAATCTTGAATTGTATTAATTACAAATTTATAGATTGAGTCTGGGCCACAAAATGACAAAAGGAAATATAATTGGGAAATTTAAGAGTTTGTTTGTTTTCCAAAATACACTTTGTATGTTATTATAAGGTTATGCCATGGGAAACGCTCTAAGATTTCTTATACTATATTAAAGTTGGCGTAACTTTAAATTCAAGCAAAGTTCAGCTTCTGGGATTATGTTCCCAGAAATTGACCTTAAGCCAATGTCGTTCTGTATAAAAACATTATAGACACATTTGTCAAATTCAACTTACCGAGATGAGATGTGACATTATTTACAAATAAGATAATTTTCCTGTGATTTATTTTGTTCCCAATGTTTTGTGCGGCGTCCTACAAGGAGGAGGGCTAAGGAGTGGTCAAAACATTGTTATGTTCACAAAAGATTTGTTCGTCCAAGCAGCAGGTTCTCCCCATTGTAATGCGATTTCCTGGAAATTAAAAATAGAAATTTTTTTTCCAAAACAGTAAAATGGTATATTATGAATATTTAAGAATGGTTGGGAAAGATCTCGCTCGCTGCATTCATTGGCAATTTGCGTTTGGCTGGAAAATTGGTTGTGCCTCAATTTGGGGCAGGTTGAAAGCTTCGGCCGATTTATAAATCATAGACCAAAGCACGGTTCAATTTGTCAAAGGCTGTCGACTTGTCTGGACGGACCGAAAGTGCAGGTACGAAATGTGTGAAATGAATGTGAGAACGGTGAATGTGAATGTGAAAAGTCTGGGAAAATGTACGAAAAGAGGGGTTAGAGAGGCAGGTTGGAGTTACGAGTTAGGAGGTTGGGAAAACTGGCAAAATTCTGGCTAGAAAAGGAGCACACGCGCGAATGAATTTCTGCTGGCGTATGGAATTTTTACGCAAACATACACAAATTCGAGAGGTGTGTGTGGGCCTGTATGTGTGAGAGTGTGTATGTGTGTGAGTGTGTGTGAGAGTGTAAGTGTATGTGCCGATGTCAGCATTTGATGAATACGAAAGAACAACAACTGAACTGCTGAACAGCAGAGGAAGAAGAGCCGTAGAGCAGCAGAATGAGCATTAAGCTAGTTAGAGATGGTCAGCAGCCAGCAGCTTTTTTTGCTCCGCCATGTTGGAAAGGATCAAACAGGAAATACCCCCTCCCCCCTAACATAATGGACTGTTGGTGTTGGTAGAGCACAGACCGGTCGGTATGTTACCTAATTGTTATGATGGCAATGTCGGTGTTGCTGCGTGTTGCAAAGACAAGTAAAATTCCGTGCGCGTTTTTCGCCCCAAAAAAAGAAAAGGGCGAAATGAAGCCAAAAGCTTTTGAATACAACGAAAGCACATTATAACGGAAATTAGGCACAAAATGGCCGAGCAGCAGAAGGAATGGCGGGCGGAAGAGTAAGTTGTTCCAACTCTCGAAAGTGGTAAATGGCAGGCAATAAGCAAACAGCCAAACAAGAACAACAACAACAACAACAAGTGAAACACGTGGCAAAACTGTCGAATGGCGTTGCCAAAACTTGGGACAAATTAAAATGGCGGCTTTAACGGTACGAGCAGCAAACCGCAAGTGCTTTGTGGGGTCGATAAAATGGCGCGTTGAGTTGTGGGTCGACTGCGCCTTTCGTTGCGGTTTCGAAAGTTTTCTTATATATTTGTTTTTTATACCCTGATCCCAATTGAAAATCGGTATGAAGGGTATACTAAGTTTGAGCAAATGTATGTAACAGTTAAAATTAGGCGTGCCACACCCCATAAGGTATATGTATATTCTTAACCAGTATCAATAGCCGGGTCGAATTAGCCCTGTCCGTCTGTTTGCCCGTCAGTGTGATTTTCGAGATTATAAGAACTAGAGCGTTTAAACTTCCCAGGATGATCCGTATATAACATACGCAGATCAAGTTTAATTTTGAATGCCCCAAGATAATCGATAAATTCGCTTTTCATTAAATGGCCATAACTTTGGCATTTGTAGAGCGATCGACACGAAGATCCGTATATGGGGTCTTAATTAGAAACTGCAGAATCGAATTCCCCAAAGTTTGAATATAATCCTCCATTTTCTTGGAAAGTGACGAAATGTAGTCGCAATTGTTATGCTAGAATCATGAAATTTGTTATGTTAGTGCTTATAGACACCATACATAAAGTGGCATTCAAAATTTATTTCCATCCCAATTTGATCCCCCCTAAATAAATAAGAGCCAATTATTTCTACAATAATTATTATAATGATTTAATTTACACATTATATATTCATTATTGTGTCATCAACCAATCCCAAAAATTTCAGAATAATCGGATCATAAAGACCGAAGTTATAAGACTCAGTAAACGCCGAAGACGGCCTAAAATGGTCAGAGATGAAAAATGCATTATACGCTATCTAACGGTATGAGTGTGTATGTGTGTGCGTGTGACTGTGTGACTGCATTAGGCGGATGTAAGGGTATTCCTCGATTGGGATCAGGGTATTCCCGCAGTCGAGCACTCCCTGACTGCTGCACCCTATCTTGTTTTTTCCCGTTTCACCGTAGCGAAAGTTGCGTCAAGGTGAAAACGAGAACTAATTCAAAGGCGTGTTAAGGACGAGCTCATTAAAATGACATAGAGCGTGGCAGCTGGGGCAACATTGGGCCAAGCCAGACCAAGTCAAGTCCCCAATCTCAGGGCAAGGGAGTTGGCAAAAAGGTGCTGAAACCAGTTAGTGCGTGCGACAACCAGAAAATGTTGAATTTTCGAAATTAAAAACAAATTAGAAAGCTTGTCAACTGATTCACAATCCTTGCCCTGCCCTTCGCCTCGCTAACCATTTGAATTATGCCCAGCAATAGCAGACCTGACCATGACGTTAATAATAACTGAGCTACTGAACGACTGAGGACTGGCTGCCAACCGCTAAAACCCCCCGAAAAAAACCGCAAACTCAGTCAAAAGAAAATGTCTGCCAAAAACTCAAAAAAAAAAAAAAAAACCCTCAAATAAATAAAAACACAACAAATTAAAATCCAACTTTTGCAATTTACACTAATTCTAGAAGAGGTAGAGCGGGGCCTGAACTTAATGCAAAGATAGCAGAAAGAACCCCTAAAACTGGCAGGGTGAACCGGGAAGGATTGAAATCGGTTAATAGGCAAACAGCTTAGAAATGAGTAGTACTTGACTTGGCTAAGGCGATGATGAAAAAGAATTACAAGTCCTGATAAATATATCCGATCCTACTCGTATTTGTATACATATATTTTTTCGGAGATTTTCAGAATTCAGGATTAATGAAAGACCATTTTCAAAGAAGAAACTTGCAGAGAAACTGAATATGATTATGTTGGTTTTATAAGAAAGACCAAGATTTTTTTATTTTCTAACCATTTTAAAGAACTGTTCGAGGGTTTCAATGTTGGGAAAGACCAGTTAAGCTAGTCTGAGCCTAAATTTTGGCCAATTTTTTGGTACAATTGATTCAGTCTCTTCAAAAAGTTCTGCAATGTAGGATCCCAACTCTCCCAAAAGCTTGGGTCAGAATACTAAATGATAAAAAAAAAATGTTCCTTTGGACGCTTCTTTCAAACCTTGAACAGAGCCTTAATATAATCTTAAGGTTAAGGTCAAATTTTCCTAATACTGAAATTTATTCTTTAAAATACTCTCTTCACAAAAACCATCGTTCTCCTCATAGCGGTCGAGATGTGCGGATTCTGACGTTTCATCAGAAACACTTCATATATAGAATTTGTATCTTTTAAGTCGAATATAGAGAATATTCATTTTTTGTCATATGATACTATATACCTTCAACTTCGGTTTCTTCTGTCTATTTCAAGAAATTATCCGCTTTAAAAAGTCGAAAAAGTCTTAAGATCCCTCTATATTGTATACAGGTGAAACATCAAGGAAACTTTTCTATATATGGACATTTTTCAAGAAATCCTCCAAAATGTTGTTACAAATGATTAAAGTGCATTTAACCGAAGATTTAATCGATTTTTCTAAAAAAAAAAAAAAAAAGTGGACCATATCCATCCGTTTGTGCATACGTCTGTCCGTCCATCCGTCTTTATGTACGAAAACTTGTCCCTCATTTGAAAACTATCGAAATGAAACTTGGCACCTAGTTTTCTTCCATAAGGAAGCTGTTCAAACCGGCAGAAAGGATAACATATATCATATGATTTAGTTACCATGTGACTAAGTCCCAATTGTTAATATTTTCCATGTTCTTGAAGCCATGGGTTTCAAAGTTCTTACACACTTATGATCCTTTATTGTCTATAGTATAACCAAATTTCACAAAGATCGGACCATAATATTATATAGTTGCCTAGAGCCTAAAAGTCGACATTTCCAATATTTTCCATGATTTGGTGTCTATGGGATTAAAAGCTTAAACACTCGTATAATTCTGTATAGCTCAACTAAGTTTTATAAGGATCGGATTGTTATATCATACAGTAACCTATAACTAAACGTCGCCTTCGCCTATATTTAACATTAATTTGAGGCTATTGGATATAATTGTTGCACATATTTAATAAGAACTCTGGGGAAAATTGTTTTCTTACAGTGTTTCTATATATTAAATACAAAGCTTCAAAAAGAGTATTAAATCTTTTACGTGTCGACGATAATCTTAATTGTTTTTAATCTATAGTTGTATTACTATAATTACAGATACAATAAATGGCACAAAGCTTAGGCACTTGATGGTAATATGGTAATAAATTGGATATTAATTTGATTAAATTTGATATAAACTATGACCTAATTTGTTATAGACTATGGATAAATACCAAACTGAGATAATGCAGATAAGAAGTTCTTTAAATGAGTTGTTGACTCTTTAAGCATATCTTCATATATTTTCAATTGATTAGATTCAAGACGTATCGAGCTTTATTTTCTCATTAATGTCAAACCCTTATTAAGCTCTGAGTTGTGCCAGGAGCAGGAATTCCACAGCTCCAGCGCTCGGCTCACACCGGGACACTGATCAATATTTAATTTGCTTGGCTTTTCCGATGGGAAAATAATCATGTGGAATGCCAGTGCATATTATTTTTCGATTTTATGATTATTCTGCAGATAGCTCTGGGTCCTATGTATGGCCTGATAGCCATTTTAAGTTTTCAATTAAAATGCATTAAATAAGCAATATGTGTGGGATTATTCCGCATGAAACGACCCCAAGAAAGGAAAGGAGAGGAGAAGCTGGTTGAAAAATCAAGGCTTAGGCTTAGGGCTGTGGCACATAAGATGTAACATATTTTATATGACACACACTGTCATATTATCATACATATGCCCCTGCCCCGCCGTGTGTCAGCTGTCAGTTGTTGTAAATACATATTTTCGACCTTTGGCAGGGCTTTGTTGTGGGTCTCTCGTCAGCGTTTCTGTTCTGTTGACATATCAAAAGTGGCAACTGCGAGGCGAATGATATTGGATTTGAGTTCGAGTCAAAGTTTTCGGGAAATAGGATTGCGAACGGGGACTAATGTTCCGCCGTCAGCCTCAGCGCAGAAACTAATCAGAAAATGTGTTGCTTGTGTCATTGTCGTTGTCATCCTACACATAACGACCCTCTCCCCACTATTCGATAGACAAAACAAAAACAAAATAATAAGGGGAAGAGGCAGACTTGGAAGTTGTGGCACTAGAGGACTATAGCCAAGTTATCCAAGTATTTGTGTGCATATGTAATTTGGCTTTTGTTATTGCTGCCTGCTCATTGCACGCTATTCTCATGCTTATACTCTCATTCAGATTTGGATTTTCCTTTTTCTTTTCCATTTTCTTTTCCTTTTTTTTTTTTTCATTTTCATTTTCCTTTTCTTTTTCTTTGCAATTCAATTTGATTCGTCTTGGTTTGTTTTGCCTTGCTCCGGCACCCGGCACCCCTTTTTCCGACAATGAGATGAGCACTGCAAAATATTGACTGACATTGATTATGCTTGTTTATGCTCGACTACACTGAGCGAAAAAGTCCAGTAACCACCAGACAGTATTTTCGATTATCGATTTTTTCGGTTTCCTATATTGGTAAACTCTTTCCGAACGCCTATACCAAGTTTCAAGTATATAGCAAGAGCCTTGTAGGAGATTTTCTGGATTCAAAGTGAATTGCATGATTTATGGCAAGCTATTTTTAAAGAAGAAGCTTACAGTGAAACTGAATAGGATTATTGTTGTATTGTAAGCATTTTATGGAATTGTTTGATAGTTTTAAAGTTTTGAAAGCCCAGTTAATATAGTCTGAGAATAAATTTTGGACCTAAAATTCATTAAGTCTCCGCAAAGAGTTCAGCAATATCGGATTTTTGGTTGGTTGTGAGACGCGTAATGTTATAAGTGTTATGCTCGGTGATATTTTGCTATCGAAAAAATCTGTTTCTTTTCATACGTCTCCTTAGATTTGAGGAACAGGAAAAAGGGAAAACCACACGGGGCCAAATCCGGTGAATATGGTGGCTGAGGCATAATTGTGGTGTTCTTTTTGGCCAAAAATCTGTCACAAGCAAAAGATGAGTGAGCGGGGACATTATCGTGTATTGTTTTCCACAATTCTGCCCGTTTTCTTCATATTGCTTCTCGAAACGGCCCATAACTTTCAGATAATACTCTTTATGGACCGTACGACCATATGGTAAGAACTGCTGATGCACTACGCCAAGGAAATCATAGAAAACAATGGGTAAAATGTTGACAATTGATCGAATTTGGCGTGCACAGCGAGGCTCGTCATTGACATCTTCCCGGACATCTTGAAAGAGTTTGTACCACTCGTAAGCTTTTTCTTTCTCAGAACAATTTCAACGTATGGCACTGTCCAAATTTCAAGTGTTTCGGAGCACATAATTTTGTCATTTACACAAAATTTGATGCAAATTCTTTGTCCCAATTTTTAACAAAAATCGCCCAACACCAAAAACACTTATAATCTTATAAAGCCTCTTAAAACCAAGCAAAAAATGCTATACACTTTAAACTTGGTACAAATGTTCGGGAAGAGTGTACCAACATTACAAGCCCAAAATTTATAATCGAAAATACGTTGACCGAGAAATTTCACCTTACTTTTTGAACCCACCTCTTATACCATCTGTCAGCTCTTTGGCACTCGAATGACATGCGTTTTTCTCTCAGTGCAGATTTGAATACATATATGAATGTGCTACAGATTTGAGTACAAGCAGCTTATATAGCCCCAAGTTCCCCAAGCAGACACAGTTTTTCTATTATGCTCTGTTATGGCATGTCCTGTCTGTCCGCCTGTCTGTCCGCCTGTCTGTCTGTCTGCCTGTCGAGAGTTGTCATCGTCGTTGTCTTTTTGGGTGCCCACATACAGACAGCAGGCAGTGTACTGCTAGCTCCTTCTCCGTCTCTCTGTCTTATGGTTGATGTTGCTGTTGTTGTGGCCTGTGGCTCGTGTCCTGTCCGGTTAAGTTTAACAGTCAAGGACTTTGTTGTTGAAATGTTGATTTTTGTTGATTTGGCTTAGTGGCTGCCACTCACAACACACACACACACACACACACACAGAGGCACACGCACACATCATAGCGTATATGCGTATATGGCGCCAGGACTATAAGGACATCTCGTGCCCAGTGGCCGCCGGTGGCCAGCAAATTTTCTAAAAGCAACTAAACTGCTGATGAAATGGATTGTCATGTGCGTTTCAATTTCCGCCAATGACAGTCACACCCATACACCCACACCCACACCCACACCCACACACACACATACACACACACTCACACACACCCATACACCCACACCCACACACATCCTGCCTCAACTCTGTGTGCAAAAACTTTGCGCAAAAGTTGCCACTGTGTGGCGGCCATTAAGTGCCACACAGCATTGAGGGGCGCCAGAGCGTACTGCCATGGAGGCGGGGGGGCGTGTCCCGGATAGCTGCCCCTTTGTGGGTCTGCGTCGCTTTGTGTTCCGCTAATGAAAAGCATAATAAACTGTCCATCGAGTACGTGCATCCCAGAGCTGAATCGAACTGAATCGAACTGAATCGAATGGCTGAAATTGAATACCTCTATGAATATATCCATAAATGAGCCAGCCTCAATGAGTGAATGCATTTAATGAGCTACTCAAAGCATTCGCAATTGCAATTGAGCTGATCCGCCATAACAACTCCCCAAAACACACATTTGTTAGCCTTAATACTATATCTGATTTCGATACGCCTCCTGGGAAACGCATATAATCACATCACTGTGAGCCAAAAGTAAGGAACTTTATCAATTTAAACTTCGCGGGCCTAACATTGCGGACTAGTTCTTTTTTCCTCGGGTTGGCAGGACTCTTAAAGATATCTGGGCGAAATTTCATGTTGATGTCATTATCAGTAATATATTTACACTTGTGTTTACCAAACGAATAGGAGTGCATTTTTCGATCCATCCGTGCCATCAAATTTTGTTTGCAGGATACGATTTTGACTACGCAAACATCGAGGATGTTGCTTTAGGCCTGTGGGGATTCCACCACGTCGCAGCAAAATCTTCTATAAGTGATATAAAGTCTTCAAAGAGGGTCGGGAACGTGTTGATGCCTTGGAGCGCTCCGGAAGACCATTGACGTCAATAGAATTGTCAAATCTCGTTTGGTACCGAAAACACTCAACTTCTTTCGTGATCATTTAGCCAAAAATTCGACGCATATAGTTCCACAACCACCATATTCTCCTGATTTAGCTCCGTGTGACTTCTGGCTTTTCCCAACACACAAGAAAAGCGTTTCGAATCGATTGAGGAGATAAAAGCTGAATGGGAAAAGGCGTTGATGGCTATACTGGGAACGGACTATATGACATCTTTCGGGTATTTGAAAAGAAGAAAAGAAAAGAAAAGAGTTTCGATAATAGTTAAAGTGGGGTTGGCTGTGGACGCTGAACTTTTTTGGACAAATACGGTTAAACCTCTATCTTCAAGGCTTCTGCTGCCTGCTCTGAATTTGATGATTTGAGGAAGCCATCCGAGAAATTAAATTTGGACCAGTGCATAGCGCACAGTCCCGCCAAACAAGAGGTGGGAGATCGAGTCCCGCTCATGTCGATAGGCATGACCCTCCTAGAAAAACTAGTTTGTCGCGTAGGATTTGAAATCCACCCACTTAAAAAGAGTTCTCCAGTAAAGAAAGCAGAAATAAAGGAAAATATTGCCTCAAGCTTTTACCCAATGGGCTTGTTATGGCCATATTATAATAATAATCCGAGAAATTAAAGCTATAGTGGCTAAAAAACACTATAAGCACTGTATCAAGAGACCCGAGCACAATCTGTCAACATTTTGGAGCTCACATAAAGTCATTTTACTCTAAAAATCATTCATTTCACATCGAAGCGTCAAGCGAAAAGGTTTTACAAAATTTTAGTGTTTTTTTTTAAATAATTTTATAAAAATATATAATATATTAATTTGCTTTTGAAAATGTCGCTGGAAATTGATCCGTTGCTGTTGATCACCTGCATGCGGACTCGCATGGAGCCCATGACCTATGACCATTTGCTTCAAACCTGCCAGGAGCGTCATAGGGAGGCGAACAAGAAGCAGGTTAATGCGGCACTACGTACAACCTTGGCCAGGACTTTGCTGTCTGGAGAGGTGCTTCACTGCAATGGACACTTCTATTCCGCAACACACAGTGAGGATGTCCAGCGGGCATTAGCATTGGATTCCGAGACCGATCTGCAGACAGGCGTAAGTGATATAACCTTCTCCAGTGCGGAGAGCGACAATGATGATTACTGATGACCTGAACGATGACGAAGGAAATCCGCAAAACTCAAAAGAACCTCGCTTCAAATTTGGATACTTAAATATGGACTGGAGTGAAAGTGAAATTTTAGATTTATAATAAAAAAATTTACTTTGGAGGACTAAATGGGAAACGTTTTATATTCTCAATATTCCAATTGATAATCGGCAAAATGCTAAACCCAAATAAGGGTGTTATGAAAAATTTACACTATTTGCCATATCTTCCTCGAAAGGCATACAGAGGGAGAGTAGGAATTCGATTAGAGGTGCTCTTGTTTAGACGTTGAGAGGTATCTGAAAGCGACCTTGTGCCGAAACCTATAATATGTGACCAGTAATAGCGTTAAAGCCTACTAAAACATTTTTGAAATGATCAAAAAATCAGCTTCAACACGCTACCGCTAAGGACCTTAAGATCCAGCTATCAAAACTAACCTAACTCAACCATAAGAATAGGAATTAATTTTAGTATACCCTTATCCCTATTGAAAATTTGTATGATGGGTATAATAAGCTTGGGCAAATGTCTTTAAAAGGCAGAAGGGGGCGTGCCAAACCCAAAAAAGTATATGTATTCTTGATTAGTATCAATAGCCGAGTCGATTTACCCCTTTCAGTCTGTCTATCCGTCTGTTCGCCTATCTATTCGTCTGTCTGTCTGTCGGTCCTTCGACCGATTATCGATAAAATGGGCATTACTTTCGCATTTATAGAGCTATCGGGTTGATACACCCGAAGGTGACGAACAGTATCTATAAACCACATGAAACTCGGTAGATAGCCCCAAAATTGTTTTCCATTCTTTTTTGGTCCCCTCTGAATCAAATAAAGGCTTATATTTTGTACAATTCTTATCATAAAGATATGAATTGCAGAATATATGTTCCTGACGGTATTATCAACCAATCCTGAAAATTTCAGAACGATAAGATCATAAGCACGAAAGTTATATATAAGAAAACATGGCAAACGGTGGAAAATGCAGGGTATGTATGTCGAGTTTAATCGACTAGAGCTTGTTTTTCCTTAAAGCATTAGAGTAAAGCAAGTCCTTTGTGCCTGCTTTAGCTCCTCCGCTCCTCCGCTCCTGCCACTGCCCCATGACCGACCAATAGATACATAACTTTGAGCTATTGTCCTTTATTTGTGCATATGACTTTTCTAAGGACTTGGCTTTCGGCTCGCTTGCCGCGTGCGCCACAAAATGTTGCAAGTTTGGCACAGACTCATTAACGTACAACAAGGGCTGCCCGGCACACCAAGGCCATTGGCCAGAGGGCGTGGCAAGCGCCTCCCCGCGGCAGCTGGACAAAACTTTTGCGTGTACTTTTGCACTTGAAATGACCAGGAGACCAGGAGACGTCTATAAGAGCGGGACAGAGTTGGGGCAACTAGGGGACGGCCATTAGACAAACTTATGGCGGTGTTTAACTATTTTGTTTATGAAAATTACACGCAGCCAGCGACGACGCGACGTTCTGGACATAAATGTTGATGACGACCTCAAGTTGAGGGTCTAAAAACTTCGGAGCATCAACATCAACATCAACCTCAGCCACGGCTACGGCTACGGCTAAGGCTGTGGCATCAGCTTCAAGTTGAAGTTGAAGTTGAAGTTGAAGTTGAAGTTGTTGCTGAAGTTGCAGTTGAAGTTGAACAAGCGCCATTTCTGGGGCTTCGACGACTTCCGCTGTGGCAGATATCTCCGCCGATCTCTCTCATCCTCTCTCTCCCGCCCTCTGTCTGTGCCGCTCTGATGGACTAACGGCAGTTTCAGTTTCAGTTTCAACAACACAAAATTGTTCACTTGAAAAAAGAAGAAGAAAAGGAAGAAAGGAAAGAAGAAGAAGAAAGGAAAACAAAACAAAACAAAATAAAATAAAACAGAACAGAACAGAAAAAAGCAAAGCAAAAAGCAAAAGAAAAAAAAACAGCCACGAAATGAAAGCAAAAGGAATCAAACTGCAAACCGAGCGTCCTTGTGTGTGCGAAGGGTGTGTGCAGGGTATGCCGGGAGGCAGCAAAGGCAACTTTGCCACACATTCGCCCATTGAGTTGTTGTTGTTCTCGTTGTTGTTGTTGTTGTTGTTGGCAGTGCTTCGTGTACCGTTAGAAAAGCGCGCAAAAGTAAAGTTTTTGCTTTGCAAACAACAACCAATAAAACTTTAAGCAATCTTCCACAGCTTGAGCGTGAAGCAGCGGATGTCCTCGCCTTCATGTGCCACATGCACTCCCATTCCATCCCATCCCATGCCACGCCCCCATCACACCGCCCACCGCCCCAACACAACCCAAGCCAACCCAACACTGACTGACGACTGACTGTGTGGAAATATCGACTCGATACGACGATACTTAAAAACGTGATTATTTACTCATTTTAATATATATATAGCTATACCTATATAATATATGAGGTGAGTTCAAGAAGTAAGGTGACTTTTGAAATTTCCCGGGCAATGTATTTTCGATTATCCAGTTTTTGGGTTTCTTATGTTCGTACACTCTTCCCGAACATCTGTACCAAATTTCAAGCATTTAGCAAGAATCCAAAGATTTTCGGAGATTTTCAGTATTCAGTGTGAATTGCATGATTTATGGCAAGCTATTTTTAAAGAAGAAGCTTACAGAGAAACTGAATAGGATTATAGTTGTATTTTAAACTTTTCATAGAATTGTTCGATAGTTTTAACGTTCTGAAAGACAAGTTAAGCTAGTCTGAAAATAAATTTTGGCCCTAAAATTCATTAAGTCTCTTCAAAGAGTTCTGCGATATCGGACTTTTGGTTGGTTGTGAGACGCGTAAAGGTTATAAGTGTTATGCTCGGTGATATTTTGCTATCGAAAAGATCTGCGCCTTTTCATATGTCTCCTTGGATTTGGGGAACAGGAAAAAGGGAAAACCACACGGGGCCAAATCCGGTGAATATGGTGGCTGGGGCATAATTGTCGTGTTGTTTTCAGCCAAAAAATCTTTCACAAGCAAAAGATGAATGTGCAGGGATATTATCGTGTATTGTTTTCCACAATTCTGCCCGTTTTCTTCATATTGCTTCTCGAAACGGCCCATAACTTTCAGATAATACTCTTTATGGACCGTACGACCATATGGTAAGAACTGCTGATGCACTACGCCAAGGAAATCATAGAAAACAATGGGTAAAATGTTGACAATTGATCGAATTTGGCGTGCAGAAGGAGGTTCGTCATTGGCATCTTCCCGGATCTCTTGGTAGAGTTTGTACCTCTTGAAAATATTTTTTTAATAAGAACAGTTTAGTCGTATGCCACTGTCCAAATTTCAAGTGTTTCGGAGCACCTAATTTTGTCATTTACACAAAATTTGATGCAAATTCTTTGATCTATATTATTCGATAGCAAAAAGTCGCACAACACCGAAAACACTTATAATCTTATAACGCCTCTTACAACTAAACAAAGAATGCTTTTCACTTGAAACTTGGTACAGACGTTCAGGAAGAGTGTTTCAACATAAGAAACCAAATAATTCGATAATCGAAATTTGAAAAGCCCTTAGACTTTCTGAACACACCTCGTATATAGCTGACTTTAGCACGATTTTCTACAGTTTTAAAGCCAAAACCAACAACGTTTCAGCAATTTCGTCTGCTTAAGCCGAGCACGTTTTTTTTTTCGCTCGGTATATGCTGTCTATAGACATGCCCCATTTCAATACCCCCCACGCCTGGCTGTGCTCTGCTCCGTCTTGTCGTGGTTGTCGCTGGTTAGTTGCAGGGCATCATCACAGCCGGAGGATAACAACTTTTGGGCGTAAATGCCTTGCATACGTTTCGCGGCAGCTCCTTTTGCTCCATTTTCTCCGATTTTCCTGTACCTCCTTTTCCTTTCCATATATACTATATTTTTTGTGTGCTTCCTTTTTGGTCTCTTTGTTCGAATTTGTTTTGGACTTGTTTTAATTTATTTTCACAGCGCTTCCAGGACACCCCAACCCCCCCCCCCCCCCCCCTGTGCTTCCGCCAAAATCCTGGAGCGGATTGCTTTGAGCCAGGTATGAGTGCCGGAGTGTGAGCCGGAGTGTGAACCGGAGTGAGTGCCGGAGTGAGTGGCGGAGTGAGTGCATCTGAATGAATGCGAGTGTGTGCAGTCAAGTTGAGCAGCCATTGGGAAGGAAGTTGTAGTAGCGGCGTTTTCCGGTTCTTTTTTTCTTTTTCTCTATTTGCCACACACACACACATGCACACACACACACACACACACACTCTCTCTCTCTTCTAGGTTTTTGTAGCCGTTTTTGGGTATTGCGGCCATATTCTTCCGTCAAAGTCGACGTCGCGACAGCATTGCCAATCTGCATGCCAAGCCCGTCGTCTGTCTGTCCGCCGTAGACCTCGGCTCTACGTCCCCTCTACCCCTGCTCATCCCGCCTTAGCTCCGGCAATTCGATAAAAGCAACAACAACAAAAACACAAAATACAAACAAATAAAGCAACCGACAACAACAACAAAAACCAAAAAAACCAACATCAAAATTTGTTTTTGTTTGCCATGAAACGTGTTTTAAATTTATTTTTAAGTTTTGTAACAACTTGCCAAAATGTTTGCCAGCTACCTCTGCCCCTCTACCCCTAACCCCTCTACCACACACAACAACCTATCTATACCAAATCTTTGTGTGTGTGTGTGTGTGTGTGTGTGTGCAATTTTGGTTTTTCCAGCTGCACTGCTTTCAGCCTTTCAGTAAGTGCTCTTTAGCACTTACCACACACACCACACTCCCCACACACACCATACACACCACACTCCCCACACATATACCATTTGGACTCGGAGTCGGAGTCCAATATCTATATATATATATATTGTAGATACACTAAAACCGGATCTCAGAGGAGGCATAAAGGGCTAGCCCCAAAAAATATGTGCATCCATATGCCAGTTGAAGCTTAAAGATAGCCTCAGCTGGAAAGATATCGAGTCTCGAGCCACTGCCTTAAATTCAATATCCTCACATTTTATTTGGATAAAAGAATCTGAAAATTAAATTTAGACCCTGGGAAAAAACAAAGGCGGAATTTCTACATGTAAAACTTTCCTTTAATGTTTTAAAGTATTCAAAAATATGGAGCAAAAACTATTTTGAAAGTAAATTCAAATGGGCGTTAGGAGAGACAAATATTTAACATTTCAAGAAAATACTGAGCGAATATTCCAAAGGCTTTTTTGACGGATGAACAGATATAGGATCGTTCTTTGAAAGATGACAGATAATGACAGCTTTGGCATACGCGATTATTCATCTCCTCCTCTCATCGTCGAAGCACTATCACACTATTACAATCTCACTTCCACTATATTCTAAAAAAACAAGTATACAATTTTGCGTCAAGTGCATTATAATTCTCAATTGGTTGAAGCCTCAAAGTGCTGACTAACTTCTGCCCCCGTTTCAACCGATAGCTCGATTCTGTGTGTCCGGCTGATTGATTCATGTTATCATCGCTGCAAAATCACATGTTATCGAGTCGCACAATAAATACATTACAAACAAAAACCTACCGCAGAAAGCAACTGTGTTTCCCTAATGGAATCGATAGTTTTCAAGGAGAGTATCATCCTGAAACTTAGTTGCTCTCTGCAGTATAAATTATCCATCGATCGTAGAGCTGATTGAATGCCTTCTTTAGAAGACATTCACAGATCAGATTTCTCTCTTAAGGGAGGACTGCGACTATTGTCATGAGACTTTGTTAGTGTCCTGTCTGTCCTTTATTATTATATTATATGGCCATAACAACCCTTTCGGGTCAAAACCTGAAGCTCTATTTTTTCTTTCCTTCATACATTTTTATGTGGGTGGATTTCAAATCCTACGCCACAACCTAGTTTTTCCGGGAGGGTCATGCCTAATGGCATGAGCGGGACTCGAACCTCGCACCTCTTGTTTGGCGGGACAGTGCGCTATCCACTGGACCACCGAGACCCCGAGTTTAACAAAATAACAATGCATAATTTGCGCTTTGTAAACAAATCAGACAATCAGTTTTCTCCTATTCCTTATGGTATTATGTGTTCCAATGAAAATGCAGTATATCTTTTGGATACATATTGTAAATAAGAGTCTATATACAAAATTTGTTAACTCTAGCTCTTATATCAATAAGTTTCAGATAATAAGCGAGACGGAAAGACAAGGGAAAAGTGCTCGATGTGAACCTGCGTTACCACAGATACTCCTATACAATCAGCATACCCACTTTCCTTATGCCCACTTGTATAGGGTGTATCTCTATAAGCACAAAAGGTAACTCGAAACTCTTTTAGACAGCAATATTTTCAAGTTAAAGTAGGCTTATCCTTGCCCGAATCCTTGCTGCAAACCCATTGTGAATTGATTAGGCAACTCCAGCTTTGGCTGTTCAGTTGGCTGGCCGCAGTTGACCGCAGCTGTGCGAACCACTAAAATATTTGGCATGCTCAATCTGCATATTAGATCTGGAACTAGGGATCTGTTCTATGTGCTCGGACAATACGATCCTTGAGTGACCACACAAGCTACTCTCTCTCTCTCTCTTTCTCTGTGTGCGTGTATTCAACTGTTGGCAACGTTTGTTCATTCATTTGGAATCCTAAATGTGCGAAATGCCTTTGTACACATATGAGATGATCTCGTTTTTGTCTCGTAGTCGTAGTTGTCCTATGCATATAGAGATAGTTCCTACATCTGCTCCGGTTAGCATTCAAATCACATTGATCCAGGCCATTGAGCAATCTGTCGTCAAACAGTTGCCGCCCTAAGTCCCCGGAACCTGCTCAAGCCATGCAAATTACGCACAAATTGTTCAACTTCCTGGAACAATTTTCGGTTCTATTTTTTCTTCCTTTTTTTGCACTGAACGTGCACTAGAAGACGTTTTATGCCTAGTTCTGCAGAAGTCTTGACTGGGACTGGGTCTTAACGGTAGCTGCCTTACGTAATGTTTGCATTA
>JBANCY010000240.1:0-49246 GCA_037040045.1 Phorticella flavipennis | reverse complement strand
CTGCCTGTATTGCACTGTTGGGATCAGGGTATCTCGTAGTCGAGCTCACTCGACTAGAGCTTTCTTACTTGTTTTGATTTGAGGAGGAGGAATGCGTGGCATCAAAAATTTGAGAAACTGCGTTTTGCTAATCATCAATGCGAACATATATGCCAAATTTCGAGCCTCTAGCTATATATATGTATATAGGTTTAGCCGCCAGGTAACATAATGCCTTTTTGACCTTTTGACTTTTTTACCCGTTTTCGGCCAGTTCTGAGTATTATAACTTTGGTATTTATAATCCGATCCTCCTAAAATGTTCAGCATTGGTTAATAACACAGTCATGAATACATATTTGAAACGTTATGCTAAGGATTATAGAAAATTAAAGGTACTTTTTTTAGTTTAGGGGGGACCAAATCAGAATGGAAAAAATTTTTAAAGCCACTTTCTGCATAAGATCTATGGGCACCTACATACCAAATTTCATGTCTCTAGCATTAAAAGTGCGGCTGTTGTATACATTTGGTCACTTTCTGGCAAAATGGAGGGGTGTATCAAAATATTAGGAAATTCCATTATGTAGTTTCTAATTATGACCTTATAACCCGAATTTGATGTTGATAGCTCTATAAATGTCAAAGTAATAGACATTTGCCAATGCATTGATATATACGGATCTACATGGGAAGTTTGAACCCTTTAGCTTGACAGACGGACAGGGCTAAATCGACTGGGCTATTTGACACTGATTAAGCATATACATATATACCTTATGGGATGTGGCACGCCTCCTTTCGCCTATTACATAAATTTGCACAAACTTATTATACCCTTCATGTTTTCCATTGGGATCAGGGTATAATGACAGCAAAAAATTTAGACGGAGGAGGAGGATGAGGATGAGGAGAAGCAGCAGAACTTCAACAAGGCACATCCGCAAGCGCCTGCTCATCCATTCACATTCACATCCGCGTCCGCATCCGCATCCTCATCCTCATTCTTATCCTTATTTTGGGAATGCCTCGAATGGCAGTCAATGACAATGACAATGACAAGATGTGTGTGCCACAAACAACAACAACAACAACAGCAACAACAACAAAAGAAATTGTGGCGCGACAATGCCACACAGCGGCAAGTAGCATGTGCCATGTGCGATGTGCCATGTGGCAAGTGGCATGTGGCATGTGGCAAGTGGCAAGGACACGCATTTAGTGACTAGTGACAAGGCACAATGTGCAAATACGTGAATGTTACGACTATACGAAAAACCGGCGTAAATAAAATACTGCAAAAAGGGCAAAGGGGGGAAAACCCTTGCCTAAAGGCGAAATGAATTGAACCCAATCCGACGAGAGCCGTTAGGGCGCCCATTCCCCGAGCACAATGTGCCTCTGCCACTGAGTTGCCTCGTTATCGATATCTATCGATGACATTTACCTAAGCGTTTCGATAATAAACAATTTATATTTAAATATACGAGGGTGGTTCGATAAGTAGTTTGAGGCCTTTACAGAGTTTATGTTCCAATTACAGTCGTGTCTGGGTATAGTGAACGCCCAAATTTGTACATGGTGTACCCCAAATTGTCGTAAATCGAAAATCTCTTAATAATAAAGCAACAATAAGGAATCGAAATACTAATCGATTATTGTGGAAAGCTTTTCAAAAGTTTGGAGCATTATATCGATTTTTCACAGATTGTGCCGATATATAGAGCCAAAGAAACAAACGTATATTTCCAAATTCTTTATTTTAGGATTTATTAGATGTAAAAAACAAGTTTTTTATCAAAAATTTTAACTTTGTTGTAGTGAAAAACCTCAAAACCCTAAACAGTTCCATAATTAAAAACCTCAAAACCCCAAACAGTTCCATAATTAGTTAACTTTAACCCTACAAGACTATAAATGGCCTGCTAAGTCCTATATATATCAATCACTAAGTTGATCTCTATCGTTTAGGAGACTAGCTTCGTGCCGATTCTTATAACGATTACAAGCTGTTATATAAAAATTCCATCAGATTCAAGCGGTAGTTAATTATACCCATAAAATATATATATATATATTCTTGGACAGCATCAATAACCGAGTTATTTTCCTTCTATCTATCCATCTGCTTGATGATCTAGAAAACCTAGAGTATTCAAAATGGTCATTGAAATCCGTATATATCATAAAAAAATCGATTGTCAGATAATCGAGCAATTTATTTTCCAAAATTGATTTTTCATCATAATAGGATCTCTTTAAAATTTAATAATTATAAAATATACAGCTCTTAACATAGCGATTTTAGATTTTGGATTATAAATTAATGACTATATATAAAGCTATCCTTTCAAAATAGAGAATTTTTATTTGAAACTCGAATTTTTAAATAAATTTAAATTTTATAATGATACTAACAGAAAACAACTGCTTAAGGAGCTTCTTCCAAACATTTTTAATAATATTTTTCAAGAAAATAACTTACTTACAGGGACGTAATTACCTCCTACAGAATGGTTGGGAGGGAAAAATAAATGAATTGGGAAATGTCCCTGTACGTCTGTCTTTCTTTATACGTCTAGATATATATGTCTCGCTCTGAAATTTTTTGAGTATATTTCAAATAGTTATGGAATTAATTCCAAACTCTTATATCTCCTAGAAAAACTAGGTTGTGACGTAGGATTTGAAATCCACCCAGTAATAATTGAAATCCAGCAGTAATAAAGAAAAAAGTGCTTCAGGCTTTGACCTGATAGGGTTGTGATGGCCATATAATTATAATAACTCCTATATCTCATCATATCTATTGGTTCAGTTGTTCCCAAAAGTGAGCCCCAAGCCAAGAGTAAGCCAACCCCATAAGAGGCCATCGAATTGCGTGGGAAATGGAAATAGAAATGGATGTGGAAGTGGAAGTGGAAGTGGAAGTGGTAATAGAAATGGCAATAGATATCGTATAAATGTCGGTTTTGTTTGTCGAGTCAACATAAATATTGGTTGAATAGTCAAATAAGTTGTTGCCGGACATGGGGCATAAAAGAAACGATGGTGACAATGGGGAATACTTATTGAATGAGTTTGAGATTGAGATTGATATTGATGTAGATGTAGATGTAAACGTCGACTTACATTAGATGTAGATGGAGATGGAGATGTAGATATTGATGCATTGAGCTCTTGTATTTGCAGGCAAGGCGACGATGGCAGCGTTGGTCCGGTGGGTCCAGTGGGTCCGGTGGGGCCGGTTGCTGCTGTGGCCGATGCTCGCATGCACGAGGCCATATCCCATACCTGTCTGAGCTCATCGGCGGAATACGAATTGGCGCTGATATTGAAGGAGCTGCGTTGGATTACGGATCAGGTGGAATATATTCAAATATAACATAAAAATTTATAGATTTATTTATATATATAGTTTATACTAAATGTTGAAATATGCTTCTATTTTCTATTTAGCTGAAAAAAGAGGATGAAACAGGCGATATAACGCGAGATTGGAAATTTGCCGCAATGGTCGTCGATCGTTTGTGCCTTATTATTTTCACGCTTTTCACGATTATAGCTACGTTGGCTGTCCTATTTTCGGCGCCCCATTTCATTGTAAGTGGAGTTTTTCGAGAGTTTTCCAATGGGCGGAGAGATGTTATACAGGTTGAAATATGAATGATTATTCAATTCAAAACTTATATGTATTACATAGCTGGGTGAGGTTAATATGTCAAAATTTCAATAACCGATGGAATAATTTTGGAAAGTCGGTAAAGAACTAATTTAGGAGATGATGAAGGTCCAAAGTTGCCCAAAAATGTTGCTCAAAACAGTTCACCGCAAGGAAGGAACCGATTTTGAAATAAACCAAAGCTGATATATGAAAATTTTAGGCCATTTTAGGATCATATTGAGTAAAATTTAAGAAAAGTGGTGCCACCTGAAGAACGTCTTTTTTTCAATCAAAATAATGCAGACTCTATGTTCTTTTTCTACTAAGTATCAAGATTTCGTGAAAAAAAATTTTTTTTACATTTTTTTGAGTTTGAAAAAATGTTTTTTGAAAAAATTTTGAAAAAAAAAATTTTAAATTTTAATTTTATTCAATGTCTGGCATCAATATTAGCATAAAAAACTTTTTCAAAACTTCATCAGACTAGTTTCACTGTTCTTTCGAAAATCGGCCTGAATTCGAGTAAAATTTTAACATGTTAGTGAAAAATTGCCTTTGGGTTCATATTTCAAAAGCTCATAACTCAGCTAAAACTGCACCGATTTTGACTTGGTATACCATATTGTACAAGGTTTTTAATTCCAATTCGTATCCCATATTTTTTGTATATTTTAGAGCTTGAATTTTGACTTACTTTAACATTTTGTTCAAGATTTTAGAGTAAAACTCGTTCTTCATGCAAAATTTATTCCATGAATAATGTTTGGAAACGCTTCAAAATTTCCAATATTCTAAGGACCTAATTTCAAGCGACTTTTTTTGTGTTTTCTAAACATTAAATTGAGCTTCTTGGACAGAGCTTTCATTATATAATTCTAATAAATCCATAATTATATATAAAGGAGAATATTTTTGAAGAAATTAAAGAGATAGGAGTATCAATAGGAGAAGTGTGTGAAGATGGAAGCAAACTTTTGTGAAAGAAAATAAAAAATTATAAGAAAAAACATTACAGATAGATTGCCTGACAATGAGATAGATAGATTCTATAGATAGAGGTAGATTAATAAATCTTTCAAACATCCGAGTTGCACTTTAACGAAACGTTTAAATAAGCTTGAAATCTTGAAATATTCTAACGGTTTGCAAAAAAAGTTCTTAAACTTCAAAAATCAACCGGTTGTTAAATAATGATCTATTGTAGAAAATATAACAATTCTATTCGCCCAACTTGGAAAGCTCTTTTAAGTGTTTTTTTTTGTAACTACTGATCCTAACAATATGCTTAATTCTACTCTATTTCTAATTCCAAAGTTCCCGTAAATGCCATGCACTGCTTTGAGGATCTTCACAAATGCTTCGGTTGACAAAAGTCGTACAAATATTGTTTCTACTTTAATCAAATATTTGTGGATAAAAATCATTACAACAACAACAAAAAAAGATATATATAAAAAAAAAACGCATGTAAAGAATACATAAACAAGTAAATGCTTTTCAAATTTAATAAAAATTTTAACTAATATTTAAAAAAAAAACTTAATTTTTTTTTATTTTTTTGTATTACAAACTAACGTACGACATTAGTTTTTCGATTTTTCAACCAATCCATTTATACTTTTCCCCTGACTTTTTCCTCTGGTTTTCGTTTGGGTTTTTTTGGGTTAGTTTAATTAATTTTTTTTATTAGTATGTAAAATAGTGTATACAAATATGTTGCTGTGATAGAAAAATGTATGAACAAAACGTAAACCAGTCACAATAAATTTCAAATTCAATGTGAACAAAACCAAAAAACAAAAAACAAAAAAACAAATCAACAACAACAACAACAACAAGGCACACTCACACAAGCTCACATTCTTATTGTATGTGTTTTAATTTTTTTTTCGAATTTTTCAAAAAAATTATTGCTAAAATCTGGCTTTATGTGAAATTGAAATTGGCAAACGGAAATTGAGATGCAAAGATGAAAATATCGATAGCAATGTGTTTGTATTGAATGTTATCGCTATTATGAATATATCGATATGGCATAAGCTCTAGGGCGACAGCTATCGCTATTATTAATATATCGATATTTTCATCGATATGGCATCAGCTCTGACCGCAAAGTCCCTAAAAGCACATTACGCTAAATGTTTATGTATGTCTAATATTAATACATATTCCAGGTATTCCATGGATTGTTGATTATGTTGATTAAGAACAACATTATTGTAAATTATTGTAAATGTCATATATGGTCACACTCAATTTATTATTAACATATAAGCATATTCTCCCTAATAACTACATTGGATCACATAAAAAGTCTCTGCGGTTTTTGGATACAAAAATTCTATTTATTGAAAATCAAGTTTGATGAATTAGTTTATATATGACCTTTTGATATTTCCATACAACTTCCTAATTCCTATAGAGCTACTGTGGTTATCTTCTGACAGCTGATCACTTATATACAATTTTTCGGCATGTTTTTACAGCGTTTTTCGAAAACGATCACTAAACTAATATTTTTCTTATTGTTCTTATATATATTTCTGGCGTTGCCAGATTTATGAACAACAACCAAAATCCAGAACGACGAGGACTTTTTATATAACCCAATAATTTGGTTTCAATAAAATTATCACATTGTCGATTGAATTTCGAAATAGATTTTCGATACTTATTGACATTAACCTTGATGTAAGCAGTGCTTACTAAGCACATAATTTAATGGTATATACTGCTGATTTGAATGTTAAACAAGCCATGGAATACCCCTATTGTTGGCACAGCTTGTAATATATGTATGGCAAAAGTGTTTGTACCGACTTATTTAAAATTTTAAGCACCAGTTTTGCAGCGCATTCTTTGAAAAAAAAAAAACAAAAAACAAGAAATAAAAACACGATATATTAAAGACAACTTGCAAAAATCGAATTGAAACTCGATTCGAATCGTTGAACAACTGAATACTGAATACTGAAATACTCTAAAGAAAAATACTCTAAACACAACATGGCCAAAACGTAACGAAACAGCTGAAAAAGCATTAAACGAAGTCAAATGGAGCTGAGAGTTGAGATCGTAATACATATATGATCGTATGAGATCATAAAGAAAGAGCTAGAAGAGGCAACAAAACCGCAAAGATCAAAGCTTAAGATCAGAACACATAACTAAGGCGTTGAGCATAGCAAGTCGAAAACAAAGTATAAAGTTAACTATTTTTAAATACTATATATACATATATATATCTCGACATCAAGAGAAATCAATAAGAATTCAAAAAGGCAAGTTAGAAAAACAAAAATGCTTCTAAATATATAAAAAATCGAGTTGAAAACAGACACACAAAAAGAAAAGAAAGTATGTTAATAATACTAATTAAAACTAAACTTAACTACAGCTGCTAGCATAAGAGTTAGATAAAGATCGATAGATCGATAGGTCGATAGATCGCAAGGTTAGTCAAATATACATATGACAAATATTTAAGTTATGATGCATATTATATATATAAAGGAATAAAAAGAAGCAGCAGAAATGAAAAAATAAGATCAATGTACTTAGAAATAAACAAATTTTTAAACGAAATTTCAAACAAAGAACAGCAAAAAGTTAACAGCAAATTCGTGCGTAGCGTAAAACAAAAACAAAAAAAAAAACAAATGTGTATTCAACCTACATTAATATTAATATTTAAAAACCAAAAAACATAAAACCAAAAAAATAATTAATATATTTGAAAGCAGAAAGACACGCAACAAGCACATAGTTTTTTTTTTTTTTTTACTTTGCATTACAGTTTTGTGGAGGGAAGGGAATACCCCTAACATACAGATAACCCAACAGGCATCAAATTACGCTGTAAACGAATTACCATTACTTGTGTCACATTGACATGCTTCTTATAACCAGATACTATATACTATATACATACATATTTTAGCATTAGATCAACTACTTCCAAATCTAACGAATCAAACTTCAATTTCCAACAACAACAACAACAACAAACAAACAAACATACATACTATATTATATATACATATATATATTATATATACACCTAGAGAACATAGTTAAATCCATTTTTTTTGCTTAGGAACGTAAGAAACAATAATTGTACGAGTATTTTTATAGTGAAATTGCAACATGAGGCATACTTGCAATAAACTATACAAGTATATAGATATAGACATATAAATATACATATACATATACTATATACTATATGGAGCATAAGTATATATATTGTACTTCTATATATGTATGTACGTTTTGTATGTAGCTATGTATTGTTTATCAATTAGTCAGCCAATTACATGCGAACTCAGCTACATATATGTAACACTACACTACATAACACTACACTACACTACACAACACAACACAAGACTAGTTAATATGCATTTCATAACCTAGCAACAGTTGTTCAAAGACATCTGAACATTCAGTAATCAAAGTTTGCTTAAATTTTTCAAAACTTTTATCTTCTTAATATAAAAAACATAATTTTCTAGAAATTTTTGAAATTTGAAAACCTTAATCATAGATTTGTCATCTGAAATTTTTTTTCTAATTGAAAACCGAGTTTTTCGAATTCAATGAAATTCTTAAAAATCAAGAGTAAGATTTGAAAATGGACTATCTGTTAGTATAGTCACGTGGTCTCTAATAACTATAATTCTTATTCTATTTGGAGAGCTTCTGGATTTGAAAATCTTGTTTTGTTTTTTTTTAATTGATCAAAAGCTTAATCGTTATAATATTGACTCAAAAGCGTTTTCCATAATATTCTTAGTTTCTCTATAATATTTATATAAATAGTTTGATTTAAAAGCACAATGTGAAGTTCTTTCTTGGATATACCAAAAGTCTTATCGATAACTTACAAAATCGACTTACAAGTCAACAGATTTTCAAGAATATAATAATGTTACCCATTCTTTTTGGAGAACTTTTGGGTTTGGGAATTCAATTTTTAAAATTACTAACTGTGGGTTTATAAAAAGGCTTGCGATTTTTATTAATTTCAAGAGATTCTCAAAAACATTCCAATATTGTCTAGTATATTTTTATATATATGTTCATATATAGTTTTTACTTCAGAAAATTACTTTTTATGATTTAGAATATCAGTAAAATTTTAAATCATATGCTGAAAAAGAATTTTCATAAATTATTTAAAATTTACTAAATACCAAATTTTTCTGAGATTTTCAAATATCTTCATGTTAGACATTTTTAAGAACTTTAAAAACTTTGAAATCTTTATGTTCTTCTAAATCATTCTCAAAAAAAAATAAAGCATATTTTTGAAAAAATCTTAGAAATATAAAATACCACATCGTAAAATTTATAAAGACAAACTGTTGCTCGGGATCTGTTAAGATTTTCGTTTCTCCACATCGTTTTGCAACACTGCGTTTAAAGCTACAGAAGAACAACACAAGCAGCTAAGGGCTATGCACAAAAGCAAAGGTCTTCCTTAATCTTAAAACAAAACTTAAAAAATAAATAAAAAAAAAAACAAAAACACAAAAAACAAAAAGTAAATAAATAAATCATTTACTTAACTACTTAAATCAAGCAAAGTTTAAACAAGAACAAAGATTAAAACTTAAAACTTAAAACTAAAATTCTAAAACCTAAACTAAACTAAAAAAAACTAACCTAAACAAAATTTAATTAAACAAAATGCATGTAAGCTATAAACTAAGCGTTCAAAACTAAAACTTAAACTTAAACTTAAACCAAAGCTAAAACCAAAACTGAATAAAAGCCCAAAACTTACGATACACCCTACAATATACCCTATGCAATTGGCCGCCTCTGAAAGCCCAACTGAACGGAGCTTTTAGCGTCGTCTAGCGACTGCACATAAAGCTCTGCTCAAGCTTACAACATTTGCCATAAAAATAGGCATAACTTTCTTTGGTCTAAAGCTTGCACAGCCATTTGGCCGAAAAGCTTGCAAACTTGAAACTGTATGGCACACTGAGGCCGCACCTTTTTGTGAAAGCTCCAATATCAGGGAAGGTCTTAAGGAATTTTTAAATCATTTGAAGCTTTAAGCTTAAACATATAATATATATTTTATAACTAGTGAAGTTCATTTAAAGATCTGATTTCATATGGTATTATAAATATTTTTCATCAACATTATATTACTTTCAATATAAACCGATGTCTCTCCTAAGACTCCTATTCTCTCAATGAATTCTTTAAGAGCGAACTTTTCCAAATAAACTTTTAAAACTGTGGAAAAGATTCATGGGAATTAGAGCAAGCACGACGTGAAAACAGCTATAGATATTGTGATTCGATCCGGCTGTGCCTACGACAAGATTAGCTGTCAAGTTTCATTACGATAGGTCTAAAACTGATGCGACTTAAACATACAGACACACGGGCAGAAGGAGGGAAGGATAGACAGAACATGGTTCAATCGATGCTTGGTGCTGACCATTTTAGTAATTTATGGGGTCTACGATGCTTCCTTCTTTGCCATAAAAGACTTCTGCACAAGTTCTCCGGCAAAAGTTTATGTTCTATATAGACAGTCGGACAAACGGAGAGGCGGTAAGCTGAATACACAGACAAACATCACCCAATCTTGGCATTACAAACTTCCTAACAAAGAAGATATAGTATTTTTTCGAAAAAATATATATTTTGCATTGTCTTTTACCATATCTTAAGTCTCCGGGGAGTGTCTCAGGAGTAACTACCCGAATTTCATCGAACTTTTGAAATACATGTGGAAATATAGTAAAAGAAAAGATTTTTAAATGCGGAAAATAGTAAGCATAGTAGGAAAATTTCAAAATCAAATCAATATGTAAATTTTGAGTACATTCAATGCCATAAACTTTTTACAAGCTTTTCAGTTATTATATTATATTAAGATTTCATTCCATAAGTTTTTATTAATTTTTTTTTCAATACAAATAACGTTTGCTCCAGTGTGCCACAGTGGGCTTCAAGTGGTTAAGATCTGGCTTAGGCCCGGCGTTTGTGTGCTCGGCGGCTGATTGCAAGAATCGTTATATAATTATGGATAAATTACTTGTTAAACAAAAACCAATCTTAAATGCTTAAAAATACGCACTTAAACTATAAACATTTTAATTAAAAAACGTAAAGGATAAACTTAACACTTAAATGAGAATGAATAAAAAATTAATACAATCTTAACTAAAATTTTGCTTGAACATAAAAAAAGCCAATTACAAATGCCAAATGCAAATGGCGGCAGATGCGAATTTACTACCAAAAGCAATTCAAAAAGAAAACCAAAAGATAATGAATCGAAAAAACACACAAATAGAGTTCAAAACTATAACGGGAAAGCCTATCAATAACAACAACAACAACAACAAGAACTAAAGGGTAATTTTTCCTCGTAGCATTGCCAAAGTGAATCAAATAAAACAGAACAGTTTTGTTGTACAATTTGATTTCTTTGAGATTGTCTATTAGTTACAATATTGAAATATTTAAATTTTTGATAAACCGAAAATCAATTGAAATACGTAAACCACAAAACCGATTTTGATAAACTTTTTTTAGTAAATATATGTATGTATGTATGTATTAATAATACAAATGGTTTCATACACACACAGAAAGTATTCAAAATATTAGCTCTTCACGTTCACAAAAGATCACCCAAAACAAAGAGTTTGCTTTACTTTCAGCACAAAAAACCAGGAAGTTACTCCTTAATTAGCCAATTTCTTATAAACAGTTTGAATTTGATATATGTATTATATATACTAGGTTTATACGTGTTTTCAAATCGGTCTTATTTGGGCATACCATTTGCATTTTTGGATTGCTTTCTCTTTATAATAACTTTTTCATGGATTGCAAAATTTGTATTTTTCATCAACTTTTTCTGACACACGAGGGTTGCATTTTATATATCTAGCCTACAATATTATTGGACTAATTGGCACCTTATTGTCCACTTTTCCGATAGAAGATTTTTTTACTATGGTCACTCTTTTTTTACAATAAGTCAAATTAAGCTCAACCATAGAACATCTATGGATGTAGCTCATCGTCTAAACACCGAAAATCAGCGATTATAGTTTAGTTTCCGACTTATATGACTAAATTCTTAATTTGTAATTTTTTTAAGTTGTTAACACAGCTTTTCAAACACCCTTAATAAGGATTAGTCTTTCTGACCGATTCTTAAGTTGGGGCATCCAAAGCGATCAGACCCTTTTATCCACGGGGTGATCATATAACACCTAGTCAGACCTAAGTTCAAGGATTCCTCAAAAACATGGTATGAGGCCTAATAAGCTGACTAATGATACATTACTTGAATAATATATCGATCGCCGTACTTATGACCAAGGATTCCCCTATTTCAAGTGATTTGGAAGAAAAAATAAGCTAACTAGGGATGCATACCGCCAAGAATATATCGACATCGTTTTGAATATCATACAGACAGCGTAATATTGCCCTTAATGCAGAGATCACACACTAAAATTCGTAATCTTTATTTATATTAAATATTATATTTTCCATGGGAGCCCTTGAAACCATCTGGGAATAATACCTATGATCATTTCTTTGGGTTTTAATGGTATCTAAAATCTATACCATAGATACTGCATAACACTCTGACTCCTATACTTTTAGTGGATCCGATTTAAGTGTTTTCATGTTAATTATTTTATACCATCATTATGCTCTAGCATATTGGAGTATATAAGAATTAAGAAAAGGTGGTGATATAGCATATGGAATACCTATGTAGAGCACAAATATTGCGCTGAAGATCCTATCTTTTATTACTTAAGTGTTTTGCTTTGAAATTATTTCCATATAGCCGTATCGATACGCATCCCTAGATCTTACTAGATTATTTCAACCATATTTTTTGCCAAAACTACTTATTATTGGATAATCTTGAAGAAGTAAATTGCTGTAGAAACCTTGAAAATTTCATATTTCAAGTTTTATAGTATAGTACTATAGCATAGGTATTTTTCATCTTATAACTAATTTAGTTCATTAAATGATAAATTTCGTCAACTCAAAGTGACGTAAGCTTGAAATATAAATAGCAACCCTCGCAATAAATAAATATTTAACATTCTGTTACTTTACTCAAATGTTATGTTAACATTTCTATGTTAAACATCTTAAAGAATTCTTAATATTAAACTACTTTTTTGATCATTAAAACATTTATAGATTTGAACGAAAGCATAAATTGAATCAGAATTTCTCCTAAGTTTCTTCTTAGTTTCCTCATAAAGTACATTTCCCAGCTCAAAAACAAAAAGTTACAGCTGTGAGCGATCATCATACAGTTTTGTATAGAGACAATCGCCAAGAAAACAAAAATAAAATAACTGAATTAAAGGAAAACAAGAATAAAACTAAAAAACACTAATGATACGAGTATATATTATATCATTTTGACAATAGCGAATGGTTATGAAACTATTTAGATAAATGAATTGCCAATAATTTTCAAGAATACGTGTATTTTGTTCATTTTACTTTTCGAATCGTTTAAACAATTAATATACATATACATATACAAATAATTGATAAACGATCAAATCAAAGGGAATACCTACAACGTATATTTGTAAAAGGCTTAAACAATGAACTCAATAAGCACCTCAACTTTATTCGGTTTCCAAAAAACAAAAAAGAAGAAGAAAACTATGAAAATTATAACATAAAGTCTTTGCACATCTATATCAAGTGTTGGACAGAGAAATTTGAACTTGCTTTAGTTTAGACATGTTTAAACTTTAAAGACTTATCCGAAACTCACAAACACACTAACACACACACATCCACACACACACACACACACAGAATTAAAACAGGCACAGATCTAACTATATGACTATAACTATATAGTATGGCAATCAAGCAAGATTATAAATATACACATATTGTATAACTATCTATAACATATTTATGCCAAAAGCTGGCTTCGCTTCATTTCTACACATATCTAGCCTAAATCTCCCAAAACATGTTTCTTAACACAATCTTAAGCTCTCGAATAGAATTAATAATAACCTACAATAAGCATAAAACAATAACTTATCCAACATTTCATGTTCAGTGTTTATCAGCAAAAACCCTCCTTAACTCCTTATTTTGGGTTTTTTCGCAGATTCGCATTCTCTGCAAACATTTTTATATATATTGAAGTCCAGCGTCTGGAGGGTCCTTTGTGCAGAGTTTGAACAGTAGCCCTGAAATTGTAAAGCTCATAAGATCATGAAAATACAAGAATGCCTAAAAATATCTGAAATCAGTATGGGATCGGATCGAATTCTGAAACTTTCGTGACTCAATTCCCACATTGCTATTGGATCAGAGGTTTATAGATAAAAAAAAGTACTTCTTGCTTTGACATATAGTATATATATGTCAGCTTATGCCCAATACAATTGTATACGATATTTAAGTCAGTAGATAATGAAAGTGACATAGACATCCCCAAGCCAGCGTCATTGAATTTTAGTATCTCAAAGCCATATAAAGAAAGGATCTGTCTCTCTCTATATGGGCTCTCCAGTAAAACAGATATCCATATAGGATAGAAACTATTTCGGTAGATTAAGCGGGCTGTCTGTTGAGTTTTTACAGGGTATGTAAAAGGAAATGAAGCACTGACGAAAGTAAGAGCTGCCTTTTCTATGGTACTTTTCAAAGTCCATACAATCCTTAGGGGGCCTCGGTGGTCCGCTGGATACCGCAATGTCTCGCCAAGCATGAGGTGCGAGTTGGAGTCCCGCTCATGTCGATAGGCATGGCCCTCCTAGAAAAACTAGGTTGTGGCGTAGGATTTGAAATCGACCCACGTAAAAAAAAGGTATTCAGTGAAGGAAGCAAATAGTGCTTCAGGGTGTGGCCAGATGGGGTTGTTATGGCCATATACCATAATAATAATATTATTATTAATTGGAATCCTAACTTTGTACTGTTCTTTTCTATCCATCTATTGATTACTTTACCTGCTCTTTATCGGTTTTACTTCGAGACATAAAATGTTGTTGATGATTCTTCAGAATCTTCCGAATCTCCAGAAAGGCTTTACTATTAATGTTTGCAGCTTGAATGACATTAAGTTTTCTCCATGTATTATCATATTATTGAATTTCAGTTAAAAATTCCAGTTTAATCATGGTACTCCCTTAAAATAAAATAAATAAACCACAAACAATGATAAAACATTGCAAGTGATGTTGGTGTAAAGCAAATATCTAAATTACATATATAAGAGACACAGATACAGATACACACACACAGGCATACACACAGATATGCATGTATATGTATAGTGTGTTCTTGTTCGTGATGAGTTTAGGAACTAAGTTTAGAGTTTAGGACATTATTGGATATGATACGATTACGTTTAGAGCTAAGAAATGCATATGTATTAGCTGTGTTGCAATTAAGTGCTAAAAATGACAAACAATAAATGAGATCTAAAAGCCAAAACCATGTAATTCTAGTATATAAGAAATGTATCTAGCATATAGGCATGTACGAGTACATCAAATAAAATTATTTCTATATACGAGTCTTACGAATTGAGTAACGAGTAACTAGTCTTTAGGCCAAAAACATATTGAACGCTCGACTTACCCCAAAAAAGCCAAATCCAAATCGTAGAACTATATGAAACTCTATGAAAATTCAAACATAACACACACACACATGCACACACACACACACACACTGGAATCAGTCCACTCAGCTAATATAGCCTGATTTTGTGAAAAATATCAGAAAGTATAAAAAAATACTTAGCTTAGTTTAGAGAGCTTCCATCATTTTACAGCTGATCTACAGGTTTCTATAGAGGCTATAGTCGGATGCATTGATAAAACGCTTAGTTTCTTAACAAAATTTGATTGAAACCAATTTAAGGTAAAAATCCCTTAAGTTATATGATCAAAACTTTATTCTAACTAATTTTGAATTCAGTTTTGGCAGATAATTCTAATCTCTCTACCGCTTGAATATATATAAGGTTTCTAATATAAAATTATTGGGGTCTCGGTGGACTCGTTTTCCGCCAAACAAGAGGTGAGGGTTTTAGTCCCACTCATGTACTAAGCATGACCCTTCTAGAAAATTTAGGTTTTGGCGTCGGATTTTAAATCCACACAGGTAAAAATGTTCTGTGTGCTGAAAAAATAGTAAATAGTGTTTCAGGCTGTGACCCCATAGGGTTATAATAAAGTCAACAAAGCGATACCGAATTCTTCTCAATGTTTTCCAAAAATTGGTAATACCTTTTCAATATTTCATTATTTTTTCAAAAGTTTCAATGACTTTTCAACATTTCAATATTTTTTCCAACATTCAAATAGTACAATGAGTGTAGAATAAATCCCTAAGATCAAAAGATAACAACAGTCTGGACAACAACCTAATCAGAAGACGATTGAAGAGATTCCACTCCCTCGAACTGACGATTCCACTCCCTCAATTCCTTAAATTTTCAAAAAAAAATTGTAACCAGTTTTATGTTATGTTCGGTTCACATGGAGTGGGTAGTAAATTATGGGGAAAGAACAGAAGTTTCTTATATTCATGTCTGCTTGATAAGGTGAACAGTCTCATATAGATACTAAAACAGGAAAAAATACTATGGGCATCGGTCAACCCGCCTATGTTCAACCAATAATGATATTTAAGTCTATGCGATGCCGTCTAACTTGTGTTAAGATCTATCTACATATACTCTGTATAGTATATCTACTCATTTCGTACTATCAGCGACCCTTTTTGTTTATAGCACTTATTTTCAGACTTTATTTTTGAGTATGAAAAGAGCTAGGCTAAATAGTTGAAGGTGGGCAAGGATATATTCCGTATGAAATCAGTGGTAGAGCTGGATATACATCGGTGGTTGGATAGAAACAACTAGGCTTTCAATTAGGAAAACCTCAGAAACGCCATTATTTCTGCAACTACAAGTTATAGTATAGAAGTATCCACTTAAAACAGAAATATACAAAAAACACCCTAGATCCTAACCTGCAAATTTATTGATATAGCCCACCTGAAAGCGATGTGGGATGAAAATCTTTATGCCAATTTCTTTCCCAATTGGGAAACCCATTAAAACCCACTGCTAAGGTAGAATAGAGTTCATTATCTTGCTCCAATAGAACCCCATAGATGATATATCATAAAATACTTTGAGCAACGAAACGCTTCACACTTCTAGGACAATAAAGCAACGGTAACAACAACCAGCACAGCCAAATGCCATACACATTGTAGTTATCGATAGTTTATATGATTTTATTCGATTGCTGTGTACGTGTGTGTGTGTGTGTGAGTGTGTGTATGTATTCGATAGTTTTCATAGAAGAAAAACAACATTAATTTCAAGGCAAGCATATGGTTGTACGATAAACAAAAATATGTTAAACGCAAAAAGAAAGTAAATAAATACACAATTCTTTTAAAAAGCAAAAGTCAAAAAACAAGCAAAACACTAAAAAAATAAACAAAAAACAAATAAAAAAATTAAAAATTAATAAAAATGCAAGCAAAACGCAAAAATACTACACAATTTACAAGTAAATTTAATTAAAAAACACGAAAACAACAGCAACAACACATTAAATTATATCAAAAAGCAGAAAATGGTAAAAAATAAATTTAATTTAAAACAAAAAATTAAAATGCCAACAACTATTCAACGGCAAAACATGTTAACTTAGTAAATAAAATGAAGAACTAAAAACAAAAAACAAAACAGAAAACATAAAAACAAATTAAGAAAACGCAAGAAACGACACAATATGCAATTAAATAAAATGTTTTAAACAATAAATGAAAACCGATAAATTAAAGCAGAAAAATAATACCGAAATTAAAGAATGCAAATCCATATGGAATTCAATAAAAACCAAACTCGTTTTATTTCCTCGGCGAAAATGTGGGAACAGTGTGGCCAATTTCGCCTTTTTTCAGCAAATCTGGCTTTTTGGTAGGTTTAATTGGGAGAAGATTTCGCAATTGCGGGAAGCGGAAATTCTGAAATTCCAGAATCCATTTGAAAAATGGGAAAAGCAGTCTACAGTTCTTAACAGAGAAGGATCGAAAAAAACTAAAACAAAAATTCGATTTGGTTTGGATAGCCAAGTTTTTTCAAAAAGAATTCAAAATATATATATATAAAAGCTAAAACTCTTCAACTGAAGAGTTTTTTATGCCTTTCTTTCCTTTTTCCAAATGGGATCAGGGTATAAAAAGTCATATAAGAGTTTTAGCTTTTTTTTATTTGCCGAATACTTTTTGAATAAACTTTCACAAGTTATTTCGGAGGGAGAAGATTATGTATGTTGATCTTGCACAATTAATGGTAATGTTCTATCTGGTAAAGCAACAGTCCATTACTGAACACCCATTCATTTGGTGTGTTATTGCAGGGAATTTTTTTTTATAAAGATTCTAATTCCAATTTCTAGAACTCCAGTTTTACAAGAAATTGTTATGCTATGCGTAGTGTGATAATTTATAAGAAAACTGATCCGAAATAAAATTGAGTTTTAGCTTTAAATGTTGATTTTGAATACTTTCTGAATAAACTTGGCTATTCTTCTAACTTTGGATCTTAAGCAGAAATTTGTTAATAATTTCGTAAATTTCATGAAAATGATAATTACTACGCATAGTATAACAACTAATTGTAAAATAGAGGTCTAGATAGATGCCCGAGTGAAAGTATGGAGTCGAGCGTTGTATTGGTTTTTTTGAAAAATAGTCGAAAATATATAAGATTCGATTCATTCCTGAAATAGAGGATTTATCTGATCCTAATCGAAAATTAGTAGGAGTTTGTGCAAATGTATATAATGAGAGAAAGAGGCGTGGATTCTTGATTAGTATTAAAAGCCGAGTTGATTTAACCCTGTCCGTCTATCTCTCTGCCTCTCCGTTTGAACCCACCGATCTCAAACACTACAAAAGGGAGAGGGCTTAAACTTCCCACGAAGTGGGATCAAGTCAAGACCATACCCAGATCGAGTTTATTTTGAATTTTGGATGCCACGCCCCATTAACGATAAGATAGACTTTCGATAAAATGGCCATACCTTTTGCACTTATTAAACTATCGGCTCCAAATTTGCTATATAGAGAGTCATGAATGGAAATTGTAGAATGGCATTTTCCATAATTTGATACACTCCTCCTTTTTCCTGGAAAATAACGAAAGGTGTATAACTACGGAAATTTTTACTCTAGAACAAAGATTCTGACTGTAGTGCACAATTTTGATCAGGTTATCTCACTCGACATGAACTTCCCTATTTGTTTTCAGTATTCAGTACCTTCTGAACTGGGGAAAGAGAGTATGGCTACATGGGGAAGGAAGCCTTAATAGAATAGATGTACTTGTTGGACCCAGAAAGTAACGAAATCCGCTTGGTAGACGACGTATAATACCTACAACTATTCCTTAACCTCCAAAATTTGGTTTACAAAACCATTCACAATTTGTACAACTTTTTAACATTGTTTTGTAAAACAAAACAAATTTATTTGTTATTCAATAATTGCTACAGTTTTAAAAATAATGAAAAAAACTCTAATTAGTCAACAGCAGTTAGGGATAATAGTATTTCTTGTAGCGACCCTCGCGGTTCTTTTTGCCACCTGGTCGCACTGCACGCGGCACGTACTCTCTGTCGTGCTGGTCGAGTGTACGTTTCCATGGGTTAATGTCCAGTTCGAAGAAGCGACGACGAGCCTCCATGGGGCGCGTTTTGTTGTCGATCTTGTAGATCTTCTCCCACATGTACGTTTCGGGTAGCTCTAAATGGCGTGGTCGTTTCGAGGCGATATGCTTGAACGTGCGATCGAGGAACTCGCGCTGTTCCTCATTTTCGTAGTCGGCAGCACGGCGTAACGTGGGTCCACCCACGTAGGGCAGCAGCTCATCGGCACTGCGTTCCACGCTGGGCACGTTGGTGTAAAAGCTGAGCAGCTGACGCAGTGCAGCATCATTTAAATCAATACATTTGCCTTCCGGCGTAATTTCGCCATAGAGCGGCATGGGTTTAGTGCCGCGGCAGAAGTTCACCAGCGGATTCTCATCCACATTTGTGCCATGCACCAGCAGCGTGTTCAATTGATACTCATAGAAGCTCCATTCCTGGCCATTTGTGATTACGGTCTGCGTGTTCATCGGGTAGGTAAGGTCATTGTAGGTGTTGAAGCCGTGGTAATTCGCCTGGGCCAACAGCCAGGCATATGAGGATTGTATGGCCAAAGCATGCAACGCCTCCAGCTGGTCCTGTGCGCCAAAGGACGCTGGTCGTAGTTGCAGATGTGCACGTGACTGGAACGAGAGCAGACCAAAATTGGGTGCATTGGCAGTGGGCCAATAGCCCGGCACATTGATGGCATGCTGGTACTTGGTACTATAGCCCAGCGTGCGTGCATCGTGTTTGTAGCGGGGCAGTTGCTTGGCCAGCGTTAGGTTACTGCTCTCCTCCGAGGTTTTCCATGTGGGCAGCTGGTGGTGGTGCCGCAAGGCTAGATAAGGTGCGCCCGTATACTGCACAAGGCGGTCTACACTGTCATGGGCATCGTCCTTCTGCCACTGGCGTCCCTCTTTGGATTTGATCACATTATTGGGAGGATTAACGCCACCCACAGCCCAGAAAGCCTCATGACGCGGATTGTAGTCTAACTCGACATCTTGTAAATGTGGGTAATCCGCACTAAGCACATTCAAAGCCACTCGGTTTATCTGCTCCACAATGAACTGTGTCAACTGCTGCTCCCGCGTGACAGCATCCGGTTGTTCGTCCAGTAGGGCCAGCTGTTGCCTGCAAGATGCAGAAGAATTAGGCCCATGTATTTTAGGATTGGGCGACTTACTTGTAACAATCGTGAGCAAACTCCAAGGCTTCAATAACATCATTACGTGCCGCCTGCACAAAGGCATCCATATTTGATGACTCCGGTTTGGTCTCCGGCTGAGTCTCTGCCTGTGGCAACTGCTCCAGCGCCGTTCTCGTATAGTGTTGCGTCATGGGCAACGCATTGTAGGGCACCTTGCTGTCCGTGAGATCTACGACCTTATAACCATAATAACGCGGCATATTGATCTTAATCATCTTTTCCTCCACGGTGGGCAAGTTGCGTATCTCATCGTGCCAATCGGCGGCGGCTTGCTGTTTGCGTGCCTTGAAGCTGGTGTCCCGGATTGCGGGATACTCGGGATCCACGGAGTACTCCGAGTCAGCGACTGGAACCACAGCTCGTGGTTCCGCTTTGGTGGACTGATAACGTCGATAGGCTGCTTGAAGACGTGCACACAGCTGCTCTCCACGGCGCAGCGTCAACATGTTTGCCGGCAAATCTTTTTAATACAATATTATGAAAATAAATAATATACAATTTGTAGGCAAATTGTTCGCCGCGAACGAGGTTATGACATCGGTTGCGGCAGCCACGATAACGATATATTTACGACAAAAATATCGATGCTGCAATGCAAGCTTTCGATGCCATGTTTGTACTGTGAACAGCATACATGGCTGAGATGGCTCCAAAATATTAATTTAGTAAGATATTCTTGGAATAATTGTTTTAGGCGTTTAAGTCAACATTTTTTAATAAGTAAACTATTTGTTTATTTATTTAACAAAAAACAATCACAACATATCAATATAAACAAATAAAATCAAGAGATGAAGCATTAATAAAAGGAAGCATCGACTAAGTTGCAAATGAAATCGATAACTTTAACAATGAAAGCTTACATATACAGTATTTTTTAACGTTAGCTTCCTCTTTTTTGGACAAATTTTAATAAGTTTACACAGAACAATTTAATATAACTATTTTGAAAAACAAAAAAATGGTCGATTTATATGTTGCGTAAATTTAAGAACGATAAGCCGCATTTTCATACATTTGAAACCGATAAGTATCGAGCAAAATCAAATATTTAAATTATTAAACAGCTTTAAATATAAAATAAATGTTGTTTATGCTGGAAAAATTATAAATTTAATTGTTTTGTTTAAGAAATATTGATATTTAAACAGTTTTACCCTCAACAGTAATTAGTTGTTTAATATTTACTTTGCGTGATCAGCATACTAGCCTTAAATGAGGATCGATTGGGCTTTTAGTTTTGTTTTTGTCATTTGCATGAAATATGTATATTAATTAATTGGTATTTATGTGCATAGCGCCTAATGTAATTCCCATAAAAAGATGTGAGACAATAATATTGAAATTGAAAGAGCAGTTTACCACGACAATTACACAGATCGGGCTGAGCAGCGGCCATATCTTATCGTTAAGCAGCAAACACTCTCGAAACTTATTTGATAAGTGCCCAAAGTACGTAATATATTTATTGACACGAACTTTCGTTGGTTTAACATATTAAATAAAAATATCGATAAACAAACGTCACGCGTCCAGTGGAGCCAGCGAAGCCTACGGAAGTAAAACCCGGAGAAATGTCAAACACATCCCGCTACACCGCCGCCCAGGAGCGGACCCGCGAGTGGCTCGATTCCCAGGAGGACGAGGTGGAGTCCCTGGCCGAATCCTCGGTGGTCGATAGCCTGGACGACTACAACTACAGCGAGCACACGTGCACCGAGCAGGAAGACGACGACGACGAGGACGAAGACGAGACGGGCGAGGAGGTCAGCACGGTGGCATTGGGCACACAGATGGGTGAGTCAGCAGAGACGCATATAGAGCTATATCTTCTATCGGTCAGCTGCTGGCCAATTCGCAGCACATCTACATATATAATCATATATGCATATGTTTGTAACAACATGAGATATCAAAATGGAGATACCCCAAACTGGTCTTGTTCCGAGTTGTGCATAATAACTCCATGATAAACAATTATTGGTATTTAAGCATGATATCTATACGATATCTGAACATAAGTTATGCCATTTCTGAACAGATTTTTGGGGTGGAATCTTGCTGCGGCAATCTATTTATAGACGTTAGGTAGCATTACCTTCAACTGCCCGAAGATCTCCTTATCTTCGAAGCTGGAGGCGGTTATAGATATTTATAAATTGGACCAAGAAATTTAGTGGATTAATAGATAAGAATAAAATGTATATACCTTATTATCACATGATCACAACAGCCCTGTTGGGACACAGCCTGAAGCACTATTTGCCTTTAGTTCTGCTTCCTTCAAGGAAGTTTTTTTACGCGGGTGGATTTCAAATCCTACGCCAAAACCTTAATTATTTTCTTCGCCGGAACTTTCCATACTTAACGACCAGATTAACATAATACGGGAGAATCTCTGAAGCTTTCTTTATAAGCACAGATCGTCTAGATCATGGGCTTTATTCTTTCCTTCATTGACCCTAATTCCACCTTACTATACAGACAGACGATTAGGCTTAATCCTTCTCTTTGCTGGAGTTAATCCTAACTTTCTATACTTAAAGTACAGACGGATATGGGCCAGGAGACCCTCTGACGCTTTCTTTATGCAAGCACAAGAAACTTGAGTAAAAAGTGACAGACGGCCATGGCCTACTGCCTTTCCTTCGCTGAAGCTCATCCCATCTTCCGATAATTGACATACAGACGGACATGGGGAGACCAGGAGAGTTTCGGACGCTTTCTTTATAAGCACAACAAACCTGACCATAGCCTTTCCTTCGCTGAAACTCATCCCATCTTCCTTTAATTGACCTACATACGGACATGGGGACAACAGGAGAGTATCGGACGCTTTCTTTATAAACACCACGAACTTGAGTAAAAACTGACAGACAGACGACCATGGCCTACTCCCTTTCCTTCGCTGAAACTCACCCCTTCTTCCTATACTTAACCTACAGACGGACATGGGGAGTCCAGGAGAGTCCCGTACGCTTTATAAGCACAACAAACTTGAGTAAAGAGTGACTATACTATCTTTCTTCTACACAAGAAGTATAAATATTTATATCTTCTTCAATTCTCTCGTTCTTCCCACAGGCGACAGCAAGGGTACCGTCATAAGGGACACTCTGCGAGATCTTCTGAACTCGATCAACAGTATTCAAACCGTTGGCAATGTGAACATCAGTAATTCGACCAATGTGCACATTGGGAACGTTACCAACATCAATGGCAACATACAGATTATCACCGAGACCAGCACAGCCCGCACACCCCGCAGCACACGGAAAGAGCGACGAAGAGCGCCAGTGGAGACTCCCGTTGAAAGAGAATCAAAGGTTACCGAGGAGGAGTTGGAGGAATGTGAGGAGCGTCTCAATTCCGATTTATTTATCAGTAGACAAAGTAAGCTAGACACGCGCTATCTCGCTCGAACCAAGAACTAATAGATTGTATAATTTGGTGTCTTCTAGAATTCAAACTACCCAAAGAACTGTGCTCCATTGTGCCGCGTCACTCCTGGCTGGCACAAAGACCTATGGAGGATCCAGAAAAGCTTCAAAGACCCGTTAAATATGTAGTTATTTGTAAGTAGGAAAGATCTTGGGACTATATAGTAAACCATATGGTTCCATTTTATATAAACTATAAGATCAGCTATTCTATATACATATTTAACATTGGTTACAGTGCACACTGCCACAGAAAGTTCGGAAAAGAGAGCAATCAATGTAAGATTAATACGTGACATACAGGTAAATATAGAAACAGATTCTGTTGCGATTAGTTATACCCTGATTTAAAATTGGTATGAAGGGTGTAATAGACTAGAGCTTTCTTTCTTATGTTAAACCCAATTTTCTTTTACAGTGTTTCCATATCGAAAGCCGTGGTTGGAATGATATAGCCTATAACTTCCTAGTCGGCTGCGATGGCAACGTCTACGAGGGACGAGGCTGGGAGACGGTGGGCGCCCACACCTTGGGCTACAACAAATGTGCCTTGGGCATAAGCTTCATCGGCTGCTTCATGCGGGAACTGCCCACAGCGGATGCCTTGAACATGTGCCGGAATCTGCTGGCACGCGGCGTCGAGGAGGGACACATTGCCAAAGATTATCGTCTGATCTGCCACTGCCAGTGCAACTCGACGGAGAGTCCGGGACGACGGCTGTTCGAGGAGATCCAAACATGGCCGCATTTCTATAACATCGAGCAGGACAAGCAATAGTACATGACTTCATAATGAAACTGATCTCTTGATCAAATATCTGTTAACAATATTGGTGATTGTCTGGGACAAATATTTTTAAGCTAAGAGAAAAGTTTATGTTTATCTGTCCAGGAACTTAAACGTATTTATATGGCAATTTGTGCTTCCCAAAATGTATAATATTACTATTATATGGCTTTAACAATCCTATCGGATCACAGCCTGACGAACTATTTGTATTTATTTCGGCTTCCTTGACTAAGGGACTTTGGATTTCTATTCTAATCCTACGCCACAACCTAGTGGGACTCGAACCCACGCCGCTTGTTTGGCGGGAAGGTGCGCTATCCCCTTAAATGTTTATAAAAATAAATTTCCTGTCGTATTATAGCAAGATAGTGGGTTTTGTTGTTCTTTAAAAGGTTTTCATATTTAATTTCATGTTATTCGTATAATTTAATTATGGAAACATCTTAATATGCCCTCGAATCGTATTGGCCGCCAGTTGATTTGGGGAGCATTTAGGCAGAATCCGACTTCCTCGCTGTGAAAAGGTAGAAAAATAGATTAATAACATTTATAATGGAAAAATTTGGGAAATTGTTAACAATACGCAAATCTTGCAGTTAGTATTAACACAAGGCGTAATCATGTTGTTTGGACACACAATGGAGCTAATCTCATCGAAGATGGTATGTTAAGACTTGACATTTAAGGAAGAGCTTAAGATTTAGCTTGAAACCATTTGGTTCCGAGAGTTATTACGGTCAAACTTATAGAACATTTAATGATAAGCTTCAAATTTTGATTGGATCTTTTGGATTCCGGGAGTAATCACGGACAAGTGTATAACTTGTACAACATTTAACAATAGGCTTCAAATTTTGGTTGGTTTGTTTTCTAGAGTTACGACGGTCAACTTGCAAAACATTTAAGGGTAAAGCCTCAAATTTTGGTTGGATCTGTTAGGTTATTCCGGCCAAATATGTGTTTAAGGCAAAACTTGTAGAGCATTTAGAGGAAAGCTTCAAATTTTGGTTGGAACTTTTGGGTTCCGGGAGTTATTCGGGCCAAATATGTGTTTAGGGCAAAACTTTCAGAACATTTTGGGGAAAGCTTCAAATTTTGATTGGAATCTTTTGGGTTCCGAGAGTTATTCCGGTCAAATGTGGTTAGGGCATTTGTATAACTTGTAGAACTTTAGCTGGGTTTGGGCTCAAAGACTTACAACAGACTTTTGTGTTGATAAAGCAACTTTATGATTTTTCATCTGGAATACACAATGAAAATTTTATATCATGACCAAAATTTTAACTATCAAGGCCACTTGGCCGCTTTACATAAGACCTGTCCAGTGTAAACTATATCTACAATGTGCACACTGGAATACTGGAGTCCTACGTAATCCCGCAGGACGGTTCCCTTAAGTGGGGTCTACTTACGTGCGGGTCTGCCGTTGGCCCAAGGGGTGAACTTCACGTGGCTCTCGTTACGCTTGGCCGCATCCGCACGGAGTTCTGTGCGCAGAGCTTCGCGCAGCACACGGGCCGCAATGTTGGAATATTGAATGTAACTGCAAGAGGTAATTGTTATAAACAAATTAATCGATTACGGCATAATGGCAGAATGGCGGCTGGAATACGTTCAATTTGCAGCAAACAACAATTACGTAACGCACGCAGTTTGCGTATATAACAGTGCCGTTAGGCGTGAAACTATATGCTGGCAATTGTTGCAATTATATTGTGTACTTACGTAAGGCCAGCTGCTCTCCAGGCGTTGGTCATTTTGATAAATTTTCTTCGCTAATTCTTTGCAAATTGAACAAAAATCAAGACCGTCGCTAATGCAGGCGCTTTCGGAGTTCAGGATGACACCTAGAGATGATAGCAACGCGTATCGATAGTTATATGGTGCAGGTACAACCTTTCGACAGCTTAATAATCGATAAGTTTGAAAAATATTATTAATTTTATATAAATTACAATATATTCATATATTTCATATCAGTATATAAATGTTTTTTTTTACGTTTTTATAAGCAAGGTAAAACCTTTAATAAATATCGATAAGCACTTAAAAAGTATTGATAAATCGAACTGATAAAATTCAAATATTTAATGCCTTTAAACAAATAAAAATAAATATTGAATACAGTTACTTTATTTATTTTTTTTAGTTTTGCAATTAAAATTTGAATTTTTTCGCAAGTATTTATAATTTCGAATTAAAATCCATTTGTTTAAACAGCTGTTAAAAGTTTTGCAATAATCAATATTAAGATATCGATAGGCTTATCGAGATTTGTTAAAACGATAAGTTTTTCAAATATTTAATGCCTTAAAATAAACCAAAATATATGTTAAAAACATATGCGTTATTTATTTTATATAGTTTAACTAATAAAATTTGAATAATAGGATATTTTACACTTACTTAGAAAATCGCATTGACACACAGCTGACGAAACAGCTGTTAAAAGCTTTGCAATAATCTGGTAATTCCACTTGACATAATAACGTAACTTAAAAATCTATCGATATTAACAGCAATCGATATTAAGCTGCGCACAAAAGTACTCATACGTCAAGATTTGTTTGTGTTGTGTCTCACTTGCACATGCAGCACAGCATTGTTTAACACTCCATCTGTGGCTGGGCAGTAAATTGACCCGTCTGTAAAAAGTCGTAAAGTAGCATTTTAGTATAACAAATAGCTGGCAGTTTCTCTGAGCGATGATTGTGGCGTTTCGCGCTGCCTGAGAACACCTGAGGAGACAAATGTAAATAATTGCGACTGCAAACATACGTATTTTGTGCCATATGTGGAGAACATGTGTAGTCAAGGGTTAAGGTTAGACTGAACGCATTTCTATCAATTGCACAACTCTTGCCCTTAGACCCGGACTCCGGACATCTGGCCCCCGACGCCCGGTTAGCAATGAGCAGCACAATGGCGGCCAAGCCGCAGATCTTAATTATTGAGCCGTTCTACGGCGGAAGCCACAAGCAGCTGATTGACACATTGGTTGAGTGTGAGTAAGAATCCATTTGCACGGAATCCAATTGGATTAATTTAGGTTTACGTTTCGTGCAGGTCTCAATCCCAACGACTATGAGATATTCAGTCTTCCCGCCAAGAAGTGGCACTGGCGAGCACGCACCTCGGCGCTGTATTTCTCGCAGTTGATTCCGCCGGAGCACGAGTACAAGGTGCTGCTCACGAGCTCCGTGCTCAACTTGGCGGAACTGATTGGCGTGCGTCCGGATCTGGTGACTTGCCGCAAGATAGTCTATTTCCATGAGAACCAGCTGGTGTATCCCGTGCGCGAGGTCAAGGAGCGCGACTGTCAATATGGCCTCAATGAGATACTCACTTGGTAAGCGGCATCTTACGTCCCCCAAGGCGGGTTTTAATGTCCTTCCCGCTTCCAGCTTAGCCGCCGACATCGTCTTGTTCAATTCCAACTTCAATCGCCTCTCCTTTCTGGACAATGTGCAGCCGTTTCTGAACATCCAGCCGGACTTCAAGCTGAAACACATACGGGAGCGCATTGAGAAGAAGTGCGAGGTGCTCTACTATCCCATCCGGTTCCATGCGTTTCCCAATAAGCAACAGATTGTCGATGCGGAGTTTAATGCGGAACCCGATTGCCTGCATTTGATTTGGCCCCATCGCTGGGAGCATGACAAGAATCCCAAATTACTGGTGGAGGTGCTGCTGGAGCTGAACAAGCGTCAGGTGGACTTCAAGGTGACCATATGCGGCGAAAGCTATCAGGCCGTGCCGGAGGCCTTTGAGGGCATCCAGGAGAAACTGGGCGCCAAGCTGATCAACTTTGGTCATCTGAGCCGGGAGAAGTATATAAAGACATTGTTAACGGGGGATATTGTCATATCGACAGCTGGCCACGAGTTCTACGGCGTGGCTATGCTGGAGGCCACCTACTGTGGTTGTTATCCCATTGCGCCCAATAAGCTGGTCTATCCGGAAATCTATCCAAAGGAGAATCTTTATAATACGTCCAATTCGCTAATCAAAATGCTATACAATTGGTGCCGGAATCCGGAAATCTTTCGACGTCATCGCGATAAATTCTTTGATTTCTTCACATTTGAACGCTACTCGGCGCAACATTTGGTGCCCAAGTATCTGGAAAAGATGGGCATTTCGGTTTAAAGTGCGGGGCCTTATGTGGGTTTTACGAGAATTCCAGTTTGTGCAATAAGCATCGAATTTAGTTAAGGAAAAATATGGCGAAAAGTAACAAAACTGACCAATTTACCAATTTCACACCCAACATATATGTACTATATATAAATATGTATGTTTTGTAGGGTCCAGCGTAGCTTATTCACGATTATATATACTGTTTTTATTTACTAATTGGATTCGTATGTATTACGATTAAATTGTTAATTTCATTGCCAATTGTTAGCAGAGTATTTCGGATCGTATCGGATCGAATCGGTTTGGATATCTGCAAAAAGTTGTTGTCATCGTATATTTAGCCATAAGTTAAGAAATGCTTTTGTTATGATCTAAGAGATTCATTATATACGTCTATTAGGAGTATACTTTGTCAACCTTCGATTGCCTTATGATATTTTTTATTAAAAAGATATTGGAAAATAGTAGAGATGTTTTATTATATTACTGTATGAACAATTTATTGAAACTCTATTGTAACTCAACCATTGGGGATTATAGAGAACTAGAGAAGATTAAAGAGTTAATAGAATCAGCAAAGCACGATTAGATCTTAATATCATGTGATTTGATAATAGATCTGAATCGATTACAGATACTTGAGATAGATTGGGATACTTTTCATTTTCATACCCAGCCTGGCTTGTCTGTCTCTTTCTATACCATAAAATATCTTTCTCTATCTCTCTTTCCTTGGAATAGGTTGAGTTAGATTGGACGGTTAGCCCCACATAGACCTTAGTGCTACGAAAACTCCGACAACTCACAGACTCTAGGTTCCCTAACAAAGTCGCCTCGCGAAACCTCTATTTGGGCCACATGAGAGCTGAATAAGAGTACAGGAGATGCTCCACGCTCTCAGTTACCCCATACTTTGTGCATTTCCTGTCGGACTCCACCAATTCGTTATGCTTCACATCTCTGAATACCATACAATCGACTCTGAAATGGGATATAAAGCTCTGTTTTCTTCCTTGCGAGGAAATAATTGATTGTAGTAAGATAAATTGGCATCTCACATTTCTCCGTATATCCTTGAGTCCCCAGCAGTCGTACAGCAACTTAGATTAGACATAACCGTAGACATGACCGTAGAACCATGCTGGGTATCGATTCTCCGGAATGGATTAGCCAGATTGCTTTTGCAGTTCTGATCAGAAGATCTAGAAATGTTCATCCTTTACTACTAGTTTGCTACACTAACTATGCTACCTTTTATCCCTTTAGAGTTATGTGTCTAAACTATAATAATCTATTTAATGTTATGTTATATGCGACAGTTCTATGCTCAAGAAATTCCAGATCTTGCCTCGTCCGACCATAAACAACCAGGTCTACGACAAGTATCCAGATATTCCAAGATCAACATCATTTAAAAAGCTAATAACAATTCACAATTTCATTACAGAACTTAACATACTTTAATATCATTTGCACAAATTTACTTATATAACACTGAGCACATCCTAAAAACTATCTACATATAGTTAGGATCGTCTATTGAGGAAAACAAAAACTGAAACATAAACAAAATGCTACAAATTATTTTAACAAAAGCAATTTAAAAATGATTCTCTTTAAATTTGGGCGGCACTGTGTACTTCTCCTTGACATGGGCCCGGTACTCCTCATCGTCGTGGCACTCGCGATAGCACTGGGCACAGAAGAGCTCTCCATCACAGCCGATGCAACGATATATGGCATCTTCATTGCAAATATTGCACCAGGGCAGCTCCTCAGTATCGGCATTATTTTGGGGAGGAGGACCCAGTCCGTCGTCCAAAGGATCAGCTGCTGGCAGACGTGCTTCCGCCACATACTACACAATGTCAGAACAGACCATAAGGAACCGGTTCAATATGTAGAAATGTAGAGTATACCTTTTGCATAATGTTTTGCAGAACAGTTTCATCATTTTCTTCCTCATTGTCACTTGGAGTATTTGTGGCCGCTGCGGCGCCCTCGATGGGTGCATCACGCAGCGCACGCAGGCGTCGCTCTATGTCGCTTAGGGCATTTTCACGTTCCCCCTCCACACGTTGATCCAGCTCTGTTTCGCCCATGAACTGCTGCAGCAGCTCTTTGATTTTATCTTGATCGCTGCGCTGATCCGTGGATAGCAACAGATCCTTCTTATCGTAGTTCTTCTGATGCGGCATGCCGCTCAGGTTGGACAGACGTGCACGTATCTCATCGTCGGTTGTCTCCACAGTTTGCAGTTGCCGCAAACGCTTGCTAATGGCACTGTCCAGATTCTCATCAATATCCTGATTGGCGCCGGCGTTGGGTGCAGCCGCAGGAACAGCTTCAGTTGGACACATGGGCGACAGCACAGCTGCCAGTTCCTCCGAGGGCAGCACATTACTGGGAAAGGCAAATGAAACTCTTAATAAGGAGTCCAATTGGAAAGATCAGCACCTACTCGAAAAGTGCATCTGCCGCTTCGGCATCCACAGGCATCCTCGGTGGCAGGCGCAACTTGGTCACCAGCTCGCCCGGCAGTGCATCACAGTCCACGACCTTCTCGGCATCGGCACTCTGCTGCAGCTTGGACAATTTGTCGTAGCAGATGAGGCAGACGTTGAGCACCTTGCCCGCCTGTCGGGGCACGGGCATGGGTCGCTTCAGGCACTTGGTGCAGTAGGAATAGCCGCAGTTGGGACAGCCGTACTGTGGGCGGAGGAAGATTTGTTATTTATCACTTTACTCATTCCACTCTGTGGTTTACCTCCTTGCAGAATAAACCATATTTACGGCTGCAACCGTAGCAGCTCATGGTGAGGCGCCGCTTAAATGGGAATGTTGATTTTACTTGGAATTTCAGTTAACAGGAATGAAAACAGAAATGTAAACAAAGGCGTCTGATTGGATTACTGCTCAGAACAGCAGTAGTCAGTGCTGACTCACGACAGTTTGCCTATCGATATACTATCGATAGTTGTTTGGATTGGGCATAACAGAGTTGCCAACTTAGCGATGCTTGCAATGGAAAAGTCGCTAAAGAGCTTTTTGGCTTTTTATTTTAGCTGTTTAATGGAATTTGGAATATTACAGCTTATTTAAACTTAATAAGTTTAATGATTGTTAAATAAAATTGCTTAATAAAATCAATTACAAGCTAAAATATGAAGTTAGCTCGTAATATGAAAGGCTATAAATTTTGGTTGACATCAGAAAACTAAGCCAAAATTTAGAATTTAAAAAGCTTTTGCTTAAAAGTTATGAAAAATAGTCTCTAAACTCAAAGAAAAGTACAAAATTCATATAATTTTTTAAAGCAACTGAATTTCTATTTAGCTGCCAAAGATTCCAAATTCACAATTTTTCGGAGAAAAGGGATTTCATTTCAGAGTCGTCGCTTAAGCTTAAGGTATGCGAATGAATTATGATTTATGAGAAAAATATATAATAATAATCATAATAATATTAATATGGGGTTTACATTTCAATGTATATGTTTATATAATAAAACCTAATTAGAATTTGATGAATTTCTTTTTGTTTTGGGAATGTTTATCATAGTTATACTTAGTTCTCTTCTTATAAATGCAGAATACAAATTTTCACTTGGTTATTTATTAATTTTCTTATATGCCCTTGCGCATATTGAGCCATAAATATAAGCATTTATTTTCTTCTTTAGTCTTAGGAAATAATGAAATGTTAAAAACTGATACAAAAGCTGTCTTTTATGTGAAGTTAAGGAAAATTGCATTCTTCTTTGTTAGCTTTTTGAAAAGAAAAAGAATTCCTGTTAAATACATGAGTAAATACTTTTTTTTTGCTGAAGATCAAGCGGTTGGGTTCGGTTTTCTTTTGTTTTTTTTTGGATTCTGGTTGGGATTGTATCCGAGAGAAACTATTCAGATGGCGTGAGATCGCGTTCGGGTTCGTTCTCATTGAGGATCTGCGTTAACAAATCGTGCAATGGTTCGAGTATCTTTTTGGCGCCGGTATTTGTCAGGTTCTTATAGTCGAACATATCGTGGTGGCTGATGCTGCCGTCGCCCTGCACCAGGCCCTGACCTATGGCAACGGTTTGGACACGATCCAAGCCCTTGGTCTGCTCCTTGACCAGATCATTGATCTCGGCGTTTTTATCACGCAGGCTATTTGGTTGTTGTCCACGCGGCAGCAGCGACTGCAAAAGAGAACAGAGAAATGCATGATTTACCCAGTTCGAACAGGATGGGATGGGGATATATATGGTTTCCAATTGGATATTTGGGTGTAAGGGTGTGTGTGTGTGGGAGTTACCGGTATCAGTATGTAGGCGTTGGGCAGTTTTTGGCGTATCCTCGTGACATTCGCCAGCAGACCGTCGGCCACTTCGTTGGCGGAGTTGTTCACATTGTTGGTGCCCACGTGTAGGACCACGATCTTGGGATTGACATTGTCGAGGGCGCCGTTCTCGATGCGCCAGAGCACGTGCTCGGTGCGATCGTCGCGTATGCTGAAGTTGAGGCAGTGCAGCGGGGCGAAGTACTCATTCCAGGTGTCGGTGTCCTGCAGCGTCTCGAATATACAGTCGCCCAGGAAGATGACATCCGGATCCTTTTCGCGGCAGTCGGAGATGAAGCGGCGATGTATGCTCTGCCAGCGTTTGTCTCCGTCAACATCGGCCACGGCCGTGGGCACAGCGCAGGGATTCATCTTGGCTCTGTTGCTGTTGGCGTTCTGTTGTTGTATTCAGCATGCGGCGTACGCTGTTCCGTTCCAGCCCTCGAAACTGAAACGATACTCGGTTTAGTACGGATTCGCAAGCCGGCTCTGCCACACCTTTGGGTTCTGAGTTTAGCTCCGGTTCTTTTGCGGCGGAATGCAATAATATTGCAATAGTTTATAACCAATCTCACGGTTTCGCACGTTCATACAGAGACGGACTTGGCTGTTGTTAGTGATTAATTTAACATTTCGCTAAAATGCTATTAACAGAGTTGCAAATTTGGGCCCGAAACAAGCGCCGTTACCATTTTGGCAATATTTTTTTTTAATATCAAATTGTGGTGTAGTTTTATGAGACAATAAAATAAATATGCATTACAAATTTAGATAATATACGAGCTTAGTCTAGTTAATTAAAATAAAGCTTCATATGATGTGATTCAAATATTGTCTTTAACATGGCATTAACAGTGGCTTAGCTAGCGATTTAACACTTTGTGCAATTTATCGATATGTCAGTTATATGTTTTTGGTAAAATAGTTAATAGAATATTTGTCTAATACGTTTACTTTAATAGTTAAAACTAATAAGAAATAACTATCTATATCTCCAGGGTAAATTACAAAAAATATAGCATATGTCAATGTTATAATTGTTACTTGTATTATTAAAAACATGTTTGTTTTTTATTATTCAATATAGCAAAATATTAAAAAAAAAAAGTATAGCATATGAATTGCATTATAAAATTCATGAAAATGAAATTTTCTCAAAACGATAAATCTGCTTAAATTTCTTATTGTTGTTACTTATCGATAGTTGACGTATTGCAGCCCTGCGTGCGGCTTGTCACTTTTCTGTAGTTGCTGATGCCGTGGAAGGAAGACGCATCGTGCTGAATTTTGTAGCTCAGTTTTTCCTTGCATGGCTGACCTCATTTCGACATAAATATCAATTGGGTGCGCTGCGCTGAGAGCTAACAACATGGACGTAGACTTGAGCTTGGACGAGATTATTAGCCGTAAACGCATAAACAACCCCAATGACAAGAAGCTGTAAGTATCTGGGCGAAAAACAAAAATGGCGCTGCGTTTGCTTAACTTACGGAAATTGTCTTGAACCACAGCCATGGGGTGCATACGAAGCCTCGCAGGCAGCCCAATAAACCGGCCCCTGGACATCCCCGCACCTATGATGCACGCAATAAGATTATACAGAAGACGCGCGCCAAAATCGTGGACGCACGCGACATACTCAATCAAAATATACGGGAATCTGGCATCGATGCCCGTAATGTGCTCCTGGAGCGTAAAAAGGAGCGTATGCCGCCCATGCCTATGCCGCTGCCCCCCACGTCAACCCGTGCACAGGCTCGTATGGGCAGTGGCGGCGGCGGCGGCGGCGACAGTGGGGATGTTCGACACAAGGTACCCTTTGGTCAGCGCATAATTATGATGGGCAGACGGCCTGGTGGCTTGGTGGAAACCTTGTGGGATAGCAGAGATGATCTGCTCCCACTGAGCGCCTTAAAGTCAAGTGGCTCCGCCAGCGCAGGTGGCTATCAAACAAGCCGTCTCAATGCATCCGCCAAACCATTTGTGCCGCGCGGCTATGTGGACTATGACAATATGCAGGAAAAGGAGGAAGGTAAGACGTTGGGCAAGTCTATTAATCCTATTTCCTGGCACTCACATTTCGAATCCTTGCAGAGGAAATTGCGCGCACCTTGCACATGGGCAGCTACAACAAACCGTCAGTTGGCAGCGGGCAACGCCCACGCCTACCAAATAGACATGATGATGAATTCCAAATGCAAATGGAGGTTTACGAGGTTACAGGTCCGGATGCTAATGTGAGCGATCCGTTTTCCATATATGAGGCGGCTAATCGTCTGGAGCGTCCGTCATTGCCATTGCCACTGCCGCCGCATCACAGTCATGTGGACAACGGCGAGCAGATCTTCGAGCGGCGTACGCGCATGTCAGCTACCTCAAATTTGCCGGATTCATTGCGTGCCCGGCTTTACGGCAGTGAGCCCGATCGGCGAGTTTCTCACGGCATCTACGCCAATGAAAATGGCAGCAGCCAAGCCACTCCGGTTGTTTCGGGCATGCATCACCGACGCAGTCCACCCACAGTGTCCATGCCATTGAGTGTTTCAAATAATAAGCCTGGCTACCGTCTCTTGGTTAGCAATCTGCATGCGAATGTCACCACGGGCGACATACGGGAGCTGTTCAACGATATTGGTCCTATGTACGATGCGCATGTTGTACGTCCGGGCACAGCTGAGGTAATATACAAGACATTGGAACATGCCGAAATGGCTGTGGAGGCCTATCATCAGCGGGAATTCGATGGTCAGCCCATGCACTGCGTCCTGGTCAATCCACACTCATCCAATCGCCCAACACACGCATCTAGGTGAGTATCCATCCAAGTTGCCACATATCTACGATCCACCTAAAACTGCTATTTTCCTAGCTCACGTACAGTAACCACAAATTCATCGGGCGTGGAGGTAGATATTGATGCACTGCACTCGGTGCTCTTCAGAGATCGCTAGATATAGCTGAAATGGCGCTTCATCTTCCCGCATGCGCTCTTAGACAATTACTACTAATCGAAGCATATAACTAGACATAACCTATGGATTACTAAGGATTACTATTGCATCAAACCAACACGCATCCCATATGCTCATCAATTCTCTTACGTTTCTTTTCTAGAGTTAAGCCCAAAACATTGCTTTATAAGTTATATGTACGCGTTGCTACATAAAATAGACTAGCTCCCACCCACTCAGTAACTCGAAAAGTTCTTCAAATCATGTATTTTTACCTTCAATTCAATCGACGTATAACTATATAATATCTAATGAGCTCGGGGCTTGTTCATTTTTTTTTATATAATTTCGACCATTTGAATGAGAAATAAATAATTGTATACCACACTTGTTTATTCATATTGTATTCATTATTTTAGTATCTTTTGTAGACCAGAATTTTCAGGGAGTACCGAACTCATTTCAGCAAAATTACTCGATGCCGTAATTTTGCAAATCTACAGAGTTGGGATAAGGATTCATGGTTTCTTGACTAAGTTATTCTGGTTCAAAGAATATGTCTTTGTTATACCCTTGAAAAAGGGTATACTAGTTTTGTTGGCCATCTGTCCGTCCGTCTGTATGAACGCGCCGATTCGGTAGAGCTGTATACTCCAAACATATTTGTGTCTAGCATGCGCAGTACGAGTTTGTTTCAAATTTCGGATGCCACCCCCCATGCGCCCGATAATCGATAAAATTGCCATAACTTATGCATTTATAGAGCTATCGCCACTAAATTTGGTATATAGGGTTGTGAATGGAAACTGCAGAATGGAATTTACAAAGTTTTGATACACCATTTAATTTTCCCGGAATATCACGAAATTTGTCCCGCAGCCACAATTTTAATGCTAGAGCTATGAAATTTGGTATGTGGGTGTTCATTGAACCTATGCAGAAAGTGGCATTAACAATGGTTTATCCATTTGATTTGGTTCCTTCTAAATTGAAAAGGAGCTTATGAATTCTACTCACGCTATCATAATAATTTTAGGAATACAGTGAAACATTCCTACAGTGGACAGCGACGGTCGCCTGAAATTTGTCCATTATGGGAGGTTCATTTACATGTTTTTTTCCCCGTTCCCAAGTCTTGTCCATTAAAAGGTGTCCACTGTATAGAGCTTTCACTGTATATATAAATGACTATATCATTATGCAAATATCAAAGTCATAGGAAAGTTATCAGAAGTCGCTGAAAACATCCCCAAACGGCAAATGGTGAAGAATGCATTATGTCACCAGGCGGCTAAGCGATTCTAACCAGAATCCGGAAATTTGGCAGTTTTCCGAACTTTTCAAGGAACCCTCAGCCCCCGAGCAGTGGAGCAGCACTCTATCTTGTTTTGTTTAATGTTTATTACATATTACATAAAATGTACAGTAAATATTTTAAGATCGCATAAAATTAATTCATAATAATTAAGTAAAAAAAAGTAGCGGAGTTAATCAGCAATTGAAGAGGTGCACAAAAAAGTAACTGAAGATTATGGTTGACCCTTGAGCTGGCTGGCGGGCTGGCGGGCAACGGCTGGCTCAATTGTCCCGGATGCCAGTGCCGTAGTTGGCGCCGCCAGCGCGGTTCAACGCCTCGCGGAACAGCTCAATGTCCAGTTCGGCCTCAACACCTGCCTGCAATTCCACGGCAAAGTTCTGGAAAGAGTCGAAGGAAAGGGTTAATGGTTGGGAATTGGTAGAACCGGATGGAGAGTATTCACTTACGTTCAGCACATCCTTGATGAGCGCCTTGTCGGTTGACATTTTGGCACGCTGTATAACGCCGACCTCCTGTCCAATCCATGTAAGGAATATGAACTTCTTGCGCTTGGACATCTCGTCGCCCATCTGTATGCGTATGTAGCCAAAGGCGCGCTCCGTATCGCCGAACTGTTGACGGAACTGCTCGAAGCACTGGCCACGATCATGGACAATGATTTGCGCTCCATCGAATTTAAATACCGCCCATTCGGTATCTGTGAGATCGGAGCGTACATCCTCATACGCCTCACGTATGGCATCCTTGTCCAGCGACGTAGCCAAAGGCATCTGTAAAAAAATGTGCGGGGAATTCCAGATATTAATAGATGCGAATTGGATTGGTTTCGAGTGGGTTGCATGGGGTTGGGTGGGGCTGGTCTGGACTGGCTTTCGTGTTGGATTAACTGCGGCATGCTTAATATATGCGGCACGCTTGCGCATTCAGGCAACGCAAACTGCTTTCGACGGGTATCTAGATGGAGCTGTGGAGGTGTCTATATATCTACCATATACCATATACATATATACACCATACCATATAGTCTATGTATGTGGCTCGCATCCGTCTGTTACTTTCGCTTTTGTTTCCGTACAAAGAGCCAAAAAAACAGTAACAATAACAATAACAATAACAATTAAATAACATATCAATCACGCCAATGCATTTTGCACAAAAAACCTCTTCAATTTGTTCAACTCGCTAAATATTGCATAATTTATATATATTTACAAAATTTCCTTGAAAAACATAAATAACGAAAATCAATTTAATTTTATGCCAACAGCAGGTGCCAGACAGAGTCTGGCCTTGTGCGACGGGGCCTTTGTGCCATCATATTGGTATGGGGAAAAAGTAATCCATTATAGTAGTTTTTTTGGTTGCACAATACCTTTCTCCGAAAAGTTCTTAGTCTTAAGACTGCATAGATGTGGATAGACAAATATTGTATAGGTCTGAAGTTTAAGATTGTATTGTATGGTAAGTGGAGACCAAAACTAGGCAAAAATATATAATAATACAGTCGAACTTCTCTGTAGTGAACTTCTATACAATGAAGCTCTCCCTATTATGAATTGATTTCAAAAAGACAACTTTTTCGTTTTTAGCCCCAAGACAAGACAATATGTGTAAGACACAAGCTTTAATATGTCCTACAAAACAATTGATTAATTTTATTTCAGAAGAGATTATCAAAATCCACAACAAATAAGCTCCATTGTTCTCTATATTAATGTGTTATCTGGCATTTACTTTAATGACTGTGATAGCTTTTTGTCTAAACGAAAGGGGATTTCCAGAAATCAATATAGGAAATGTTCTGATGATAAGATTACGTGCTAGCTTTAGGGGTCTTTGAGAAGTAAAAATAATATATGCTCCTAATAAAAATCTTTTACTGCACAATTCCAGTAACTCTTCAAACATGGGAATAAGCTTTTCAATATCCTAAAATCCAGAATGTCAGAAGCTACAGCTTAAAATTGTACGTATTACCCTAATCAATGTAAAACTCTTCAAAATTTATATTGATATAACTTCGTAGCTTAGAATTCGGATGCCTTGAAATTGAATCTATTTAAAATATGTATTCAAGTCTATATAATAAATTATTTGGGGGCCTCGGTGGATAGCTACTGTCCCGCCAAAGATGTGCGAGTTCGAGTCCCGCTGATGTCGATAGGCATGAACCTCCTAGAAAAACTAGTTTGTGGGGTAGGAAAACACGTAAAAAAAAGATCTTCAGTGAAGGACGCAGAAATAAAGCAAGATAGTGCTTCAGGCTTTGACCCGATATGTTTGTTATAGTCAGATAATAATAATAATAATATAATGGATTCGACAAATGTAGGATATATGTATGTATTGTATATCATACCTAGTATCAATGATTCAGTAATTCCTGTCATTGCTATCTCTAGTATAAGAATCTATAGTCTTTTTTTTTCCATTTTCCCATATTTTGTCCTTTGAAAATTCACTTCAAAACTCGTTGGATTGGTAATTTCCTATTTTTTTTAACAAGTCAAATTATATGACCTCAACCCGACCTCAACCTCACGGGATAACACATGGATAGACAGATATTTGATGTTGTCTCCTAACCATTTCGATGATAACTTCCCATATTTCTTTCTATGATTGGTATATCAATATTCATTTCATACATAAAAATAATCTAGGCCTTCGAATCGGCATAGGTATATATGTTTAATGTATTGACGAAATCTCAGGCTCAACTCATACTCCAGTTTTCTGGCAAGGAAAGCTCTACTGGTTTATTGGGTCCGGAGAAACATTTCACAGAAGATTGAGAACAGTTATCGGATGGTTCATGCAGTGCACTAGCTCAAATGAGCTTATGTCTGGGAAACTCCGGGTTAAATACCAAAAGCTGGGTGTCAACTCCCGCGGCACACAAGGGGGGCATGAGTAAGATATGCCCTCGACCTGCCCCTGCCCCTGTTCCAGACACCAAAAATAATTGTTGAAGATTTGTCCATGATTGCTCAATTCCACAGTTCGGAGGGTATGTGGGTTGGGTTGACGGTTCGGATTGAAATATTGAATGAAGCCCACATGCGCGCAATGTTATTGTCCAATACTTTCCAATGAAAGTCGAAAAGACAACGGCAGCAGCTGATCTGATTCCAATCAAGATTTATGTATTGTTTTCCTGCCAGTTCGCGCGCTCCATTTGGGAATTATTTAAGCGTTACGATTTTCAATCAGCCGTCGCCGGCGACAAAGCGGTACCAAGATAAGTCTGCGGAGGGGACCGGAGTTGGTAGGGGTAGGGGAAGGGGGGAAACGAAAATGTCTCCCGGTTTTTTTTTTATTTTTTTATAATAATCCGTTCATTGACCGAATTAGTTTTGATGTGAGAAAAATCAATTAGAAAAGCGCAAAAGCATTTTAGAAAAGTGCGCGCTCGTGCGATCTCTGGAAACACGTAATATCAAAGCAACGAAAGCAACAATTAGATGAAAGATGGGAAGAGAAATGGAACCAACGAACAAACAAAAAAATGATATGCCACAGTCTTGACTACTTTCACGACGATCAGCTGAATTAATTAGCCCAAAGAACAACAAAATTATCTAAGCCAAAACGTTGTGCCAAATGAAGATGAACAAAGAACTCAAGAACCCCAGAACCCAAGAACCCGAGAACCGAAGAACGACAAATAAATGGCAAAAATAACTGTTGCCATAATTTGTTTGCCAAAACCGAAAGAAAAAAGCTTAAAAAACTTCTAGATTGGGTTCAAATCATTGTATACTCTTTACGAGGAGATGGATTCCCTGAATGCTCAAAAGCATCGACATTCCCAAATTTCCGTCTGTCTGCCCGCCATTCGGTAAGCTGCTCTCTATGTCCCATATTCTGACCATTCTTCTATCCCTCTATTTGTCCATTCATCTTCAGATGGACAGTTCGATCGGTTTGTCTGAGCATCCCTCGTCTATTGGGACATCCGTCTGTCAGAACATCGGTCTATCTGAACATCCGTCTATCTGACAATTTATCTATCTGGACACCCGTCTATCGGAACATCCGTCTATCTGAACATTCGTCTATCTGACAATTCATCTATTTGGACACCCGTCTATCGGGACACCCGTCTATCTGAACATCCATCTATCTGAACATGCGTCTATCCGGACATCCCTCTGCCCGACCATTCGTCTATCTGTCTATTTGTTAGTCTGCTAGTCAGGCTATACGCCAGTATATCCTGTCCATCTAGAAATCTATAAATTGGTCAGCCTATCCAATGGTCTGCCTACCAATTTGTCCTCCTATCTACTCGTTTGTCCATCCATCCGTCTGTCTCCGTAAAAATCGGATATTTTGTCCAAAAAATATCCCACCAACTCCACGCTATCTGAACAAAGTAATTCAAGACACTTAGGATCTTATAAAAGAGCCCCTAAGCTTCTCCGAAAGATAGGAATACATAGAAAATCCTAGGAAAGGAAGAAACTAAGTTGTGGCGTAGGATTTGAAGCCCACAGGCGTAAAAAATCATCAGTAAAGGAAGCGAAAAGAAAGCAAATAATGCTTCAGACTATGATTTGATTGGTTTGTTATTGCCTTATGAAAATAACAATATTTTGCCCATAATTCCCATATTCCCCATGACATTGCCTTTATTTTATACAAACACTTCAATTTCTTTGTTAACTTTAGATGCACTAAATTTCAATAGGATTGGATCATAAACACAGCAGGAACTACAGCTACTTTATCAAAGGTTCAAAACCCCGTTGTTGGTGCGAAACACATTTACGTCCGAGTTGTTCTTGGGTTCAATGCCCATTAAATTCATATTTATGTTCTGTTTTTTATGTCAATAAAATATTTATAGAAATCGATTGAACATTCATAACGAATTTGCTTTCGAAAAAGAGTATAAATTCTGCGGTGATCCATAGATATTTTTATCTTCATAATTTTTTATAGTTTCGCTTGAATTTGAACGGCATCTTAACGGTCTGATAAGACATCTCTTCCCCTTCACTCGACTGCACCGATTGTAAAACTCAAATGTATCATAATGTGGGCGTTTGTCTCAGGGCGTGGCACTGATAACTACGCAAATACTCGTACGTGCATAACCCCAATGTTGTTTCGGTATCGTATGATTTGTCTTTGTACTGGGTGCAGCATTGACGCAATCCTAATCTCGATTCCTTTGAACTAAAGATAAGCAGTCCGCCGACGACAAGCTCATATACCATATAATACATATATCGAAATTGATTTATATATGCCAACATCCCAACCTTTATTATGATGTTTGTTCCCGCTCTATCGTCGGGCGGTACAATATGTTGTGCCATGGCAAATTGGCGTTACACGAAATACCAAAACCCGAAACCCGAAACCCAGAACCCAAAATCCAATCTCCAAGCGAAACAGTTGCCAGCACTTTGGTTTGATTTGTTTTGCCTTATCAAAGCATGGTATATCCAATCAATGAAAACAAGAGTAAAGTTCAATCAATTTCGGATGATTTACACCCTCCTCGCACACAACTATCTATCTATGTATATGGCAGACAATCATGGCAAACACTTATTGATTATTTTGTTATCGGAACCGCACAGAGATTTGTTCTTTTGTTGATTTAACAATTTGTCGCTTTTAATCTGACATTGCCCAGGTTTCGTTATCTTTATCTAATCTACCCTGTTTAAGGCTACCGGCAGAAGTGACTGCAACCAGACCAAACTTAAATGAACCGAATGATTCCAACTGTTCCGACTTCTGGAAATTTCGCAGTGCTGCTGCACTTGAATCTTGGGCTAGATAAAAATTCGAGATGATACTCTGGTTCGATTTTCGAGAAAAACTCCAGGTTCTTTTCTTAACTTTGGTAAATATACTAAATTTTATTTTTTTCCTCATTCAAAATCAAAATGGGCATAAAAAACCCCAAAATCGGCTTGAAATCACGTAAAATTTTCACATGTAAAGTGGAATATCTGTTTTGGGGCATATTTCAAACTCTCATAACTCAGCCATAACTCAACTGATTTTGACCTATTATATCATTTTGTTCATAGTTTTTAATTCCAATTTGTTCCTCATTAAAATTAAACCAATTTGGTAAAAAAAAATTTTTTGAAAAATTTTGGATTTTGAGGTAAGGGTCCCCCCTGTGTTTTGAAAAAATTTTGAAAATTAAAAACTCAATATTTTACTTTTTTTCCGTTTCTGGCATCAAAATTAGCATAAAAAACTATTTCAAAACTCCGCCAGATGAGTTTCATTTTTGACCCAAAAATCGGCCTGAAAACTACTAAAATTTTCACATGTAAAGTGGAATATCTGTTTTGGGGCATATTTCAAACTCTCATAACTCAACTGATTTTGACTTATTATACCATTTTGTTCGTAGTTTTTGATTCCAATTTGTTCCTCATTAAAATTATATCAATTTGGTAAAAAAAATTTTTTATGAAAAATTTTGGATTTTGTGTTTTGCAAAAATTTTGAAAAATAAAAACTCAATTTTTATATTTTTTTTTTTTTCCATTTCTACTTAAGAATAGATTATTTGGTTTCAAATTTCAGAAAGAACCGGGTTCTTCCTGAGTGGTTGCAAAACTTCGACATGAGCTAAAATTTGCTCTAAGTTTCCCCAGATAATATTATTGTGCCCATGTAAGATTTCAACCCTATTTTTATCAACCCTCCATTCGTTTCCATTAAAATGGTTCTGAAACTCAAGAACTTCATTGCAGACTATTGCCATAATTGAAATAAATGATACCTGATCATATATGGACTTTTCGCCGCTAAAAAAATTCAGAGCTGACATCCCACAAGACAGTATTCTGGGACCCCCCCTCGATACGTCAATCTCCTCGTGCCACACACGCGGACGGGGCCACATTCTTGGCAACTGTCAAGGGTTCGGTGGAGTCTCGTGGGCACAAGCCAGGCGAGGTGAGTTCGGTAAATATCCAGCTGGGCGCGTCGAAATCTGTGCGGTGACTCAACAGAGGGGGATTTCCAAAACGTTTACAGGTCAGGAGCATGATTCAAATGCAGGAAAATTGGGTGCCGTTTGAACTCAAGAAGAAGAGGTCGATCAACTGGACGAAACTTCCATTTAGTTCCATTTTGGAATCTTAAAAGTTCAATTTTATCACCAGATACTCTTAAAGTTTTGATTACACTTTCAAATTGCAGTGTTTTAGAAATTGCTCTATAAATAATATGGTATTATTGGTTTCCATTCTGATGGCAAACAGCTTATACAACTGGTTGAAATTCAATGCGATAATGAATATTATATTTATACTGAACAAAGTAAGGCAAGGCAAAGACAAAGTAAGGTAAGGCAAGGCAAGCTAAGATATAAGAAGTATAATAATATCGACTATACATGTGTGTATCGATATCAGCGTTTGCATCAGCAAAATTTCTTTCGGAAATCTTAGGGTATATACGACTTGGAGTAGAAACTTTGAAACTTTGTGAAACTTTAAAATTTTTATAAAGTTTAAGAAGAGTTTGTGAAGTTAAAATACTATATTTATTGCAAAGAATGGATCTCCATTTTTAAATTTTATTTTAAAACTATAGCTTAATTTATAAATTTGAAATAAATATGAAAGTATAGAGTTTTAATCCTATTCAAAACAAGGGTCTTCATCACTTCCCCATGTTTATAAAAAAATGTTCTTGTTAAATATTTTCAAAATGGGTAAAATATCTTCCACAAGTCGAAAATTTCACACAATATCTATAAGAGTAGAATTTTCCGAAAAGGCTTGTTAAATATGTAGGAAATGATGTAATGGTTAGAATATTTTGATATTTAATAGGAGTCCTAAGAGTATGTCGAATTCCAATCAAATAACTGAAAAATATGGGCGAAAGCGATCATTTTAATTGCATGACAGTTGTGTATATGATATAGTGGTTCGATCGGGTTCTGACAGATGTGGAATGTCTTTACAAAGAAAAGACAGACATGGTTCGATCGGTGCATATTTTCCGCCAAACCCTTACTGAGGTACTCCATATGTTCTTCGAAAAGACTGTAAATATAGAATTTCAAATCTAAAGTTTTCACCGGCATCGTGGCGAAACTTTGTACTTAGAAAGTTCCCTAGATTTTCTATAGTACAGTCTAAAGTTCTTCCCTTATGCCATAAGACACAATACACCCCAAATCATACATAATTCCGCGTACTTTTGACTCTTCTTTCCACTCGACTCGAAATCGCTTAATGTTGACTAATGCTCTTCAGATAAGGCGACCCTCGCTCGGCATTCCGAATGAAATCCGATGAGACACAGTGCTAAAATAATGCGTTACAATAATGTTTGAGTCAGAGAACAGGCATAAAAAAAATAAATAAAGAAACCACGAACAACAACAACAACTCGAGCAGCTGAAGAAGAAGAAGAAGAAGAAGCAGAAGAAGCAGCAGGAGCAGCCGCCGATGCCGATGCCGTCGAATGGTGTGGCAAGTGCAACAGACAGTTATTTCAGTCGGTCGTGAGTCACATCAGGAAGTGCGATTTAGCTCAAGATGTGGGCTGTGGGGAGTATATTTATATATCTATATCTATATACATATCTATATCTATATCTATATCCAGTGGCAGGCAAAGGCATTGCTTTATCTGGGAATAAGTATTTCTATCGATATGATTTCTATTGCAAGTTTGAAATATCTTTAAGATACAAGAGGTATATTGCCCTTCTAGAAAAACTAGGATTATATATGTCTGACTAATCACCAGATCGGCTGACCATAGCAACTCATTACGAAGGCCCGAAGAACCTCCTCGTTGAGGGCTCAGTAGACCAATGGATAGCGCACTCTCCCGCCATACAAGCGGTGTGTGGATTCGAGTCCCACTTATGTCGAAGCAGGATTCTCCTAGAAAAACTAGGTTTTGGCATAGGATGCAGAAATAAGCACAAATAGTGCTTCAGGCTTTGACCCAATAGGTTTGTTATGCACATATAATAATACTAATAATAGCAATATTGTCAAAAAAAAAAACAGAACCGGGAATGGTTCAATTAAAATACAACATTTTTTTGGCCTCAAATGGTATCTTCAGTTTTTTAAATGTTTCAAATTTTGAATGTTATGAGGAATACCTGAAACTTTTTGGACTAAGTCAGAATAATTTAAGCTTAATATCAAAAATTGACAAGGATATATCTTATTTCTATTTACTTTACTTATATCTATCCCTACAATCACTAAATTGATCCATAAACCTAACATATTTTATTTATTTATTATTATTTGTAATTAGAAATAAATTCTAAATTACAAATTGTAGCGTAGCCATAACAACTGAGGCCTTCGGGCTAGGTCATGATCTAGGCATGAGTGGGGGTTGAACCCACGACCTCGTCTTCGGCGGAAGAGCACGCTACCCACTGCTCCACCGAGGCCCCTAAACCTAACATATAAATTTTAATCTAATTTTTGACAAATTATATTAAATAAATGATCTGTTGGGGCATGTTGAGGGAAGTATAATAAGGTGATAAAATGCTTCCAGCCGGCTGAGTGTCTGGAACCCACTTATACTATACTTATCCATTCACAACCTATCAATTCTTTCAGTATTGTTGGGAAACATTTTTCCCAAGTACCTGGGAGTAGCTACGAATATATCTTAAGCTAGTGTAGCTAAAAAGTAAAGTTTATTATTTTAGGATTTGAGTTAAAAATAAAGAAGAGAGTATGATAATTATTCATTGACACATATCGAGCGTGTTTATGGATCAAATACTTTGAAATTTGGTGGATCCTTGGGAAATAAGTACATTTTAGTGTATACCTAATTTAAAGACTATAGCTTGAAAAATGTAGGAAATATGCGCATGCTCAATTTATATATAACATATGATATTGTAGCGGACCAAAAATAATGTTATGACTATTGAACCTGCCCCCATATTGATTTTATATTTTTAACTTTCAGCAATATATATTTATATATAGATATATATCTTGAATGGCTGGAATTACCAGACTTGCTTGAAGTCGCTTTCGAAAGGCCCCAAAGAAAGGCGTATAAACAACTGTTTTGCTTTGCTTTGCATACTTATTTGCTGTTTACTGAAAATATTTTTCCCGAAATGTGTGTAAATACTGGAAGAAACACACAATAAAGAAAACTGAAGAGTGAAAAAAAAAATTGAAAAATATGAAAATAAATAATGCAAATGACAACAAAAATTCGCATGAATCAGCGATATGTGTATATAGTATATAATATATAGCTATATATACAGACGTTGCCACGGACAAGTTGAGTTGAGGAGGTATTTATGGGTTTTTGGATATGTTTTTTTTTTTTCGTTTTCTTTTAGTTTCATTTGTTTCACTTCTGTTCTCTGTTTCGTTGTTGCACATCGGATATATATGTAGATATATATGTAGGTATATTAATAATTCAGTCAAAACACAAAGAAATGAGCTGCGTGACTCAGTTGAGGAGTTGAAGGAGCTGAAGTTGGGGAAGTTGGGTCTGGGGAGACGAAACAGGAAGCTGAAGTGGCAACAATTTTGACCAAAATTGGCGCTACAGGAAGCTAAAAAACAACAGCCATATGCATATAATCGTGCAATACAAATTTAATAATAGAATTTTTATGTTCTCGTTTGCAGTCTGCCTTCCAAAACCATCCTATGGTGTCCCCTACCCCACTAACCCCTCCATACTTGACTAGTTCATTGGCTTTGCCATTGATAATGAGGGGCAGCTGCGACGTTGCGCATACGCCGCGTATCGCATGCGATATATACTATAATGTGTATTCGATATATTCAATATTCGATATACAATATTATACTATATTATTTACTGCCAATGACATTGATATGGCACCCGCTTGAACGCGTTTCGTTTCAATTTTCATGGCTCTTTGTTCGAGTTATAACCGTAAATGGTGCGTCGTCTCTCTGTTTTAACCGATTAGGCTTAGGCATACAAATTATAAATATATATATATATATATATACATATATATATATATAGCTATATGTATATGAATTCTATATACTCTGTGCCCCTTTTTGACTCATTTTGTTGCACCTGCTATGAATCAGAGCCAATCAATTGAATCGGCATCTGAATCTCGATCTGAATAAATCAGAAAAACACACACAAACTAGCCAAAACTAACGGCAATTGTAACAGTAGCAAAGATCGGTGTACCTGAAAAAACCGCAACACAGCTCGATAAGATACAGATACGTAAAGCATCTAAAAATATATAACAAGTATATCAGTTTGGTGCAAACAAACATACACTGCAGAAAATTTGAATGGGTTTACTGAAATATATTGAATTCAAAGTACTCATTGCATACATATAATTGTATAGTATATATTCTTGTTCTTAAGGTAACTTGGAGCGGTATTGTACCGGAATTTAGAGTCTATGACCACCATTCCGATCATGGATTGTAAAGATCTCTAAAATGCCGTTCCATTGAACAGAAAAGTGGATAATACATGGTACCACTAAGGTCCTTAAGGTCTATTTGAGACCCTGAGACAGTTAGCCGTCTATCTAACCCAATATATATAAAAAATTTCAAAAAGACAGTATCAGCGTTGTGAGACCCTATTTTGTAAAATGTAAAATACTAAATACTGGACCTCGGTGGTCCAGTGGATAGCGCACTGTCCCGCCAAACAAGAGGTGCGAGGTTCGAGTCCCGCTCATGCCTT
>JBANCY010000239.1:33515-49663 GCA_037040045.1 Phorticella flavipennis | reverse complement strand
GCCACAACCTAGTTTTTCTAGGAGGGTCATGCCTAAAGGCATGAGCGGGACTCGAACCTCGCATCTCTTGTTTGGCGTGACAGTGCGCTATCCACTGGACCACGGAGGCCCCCCTTTATGTTTTTAGTTTTGTATCCAATGAATGTCAAGAAGTTTGATCCATAAGCACAATAGACATGCATTTATCACAATTCATTCTATGGTTCATTTCATACTTTTGTCAAAATTTTCATAGTTCAACAGGTTATGTCCCACTGTCCGTCTTTATTTATACAACCTAGCTCCATAGTCTTTGACGGAACCAGCCGGATGGTACAACTATATCAATCAGACATATAACTGAACATCTGTTTTGCCCATATTTCCTATATGTTTCAAGGAATTGCTTTAAAGTCTCACATATATCGTGCATAACTATAGGAAAGGCATCGGACTACTATAGATAGATATAAGATAGAAACAGATGGAAAAGTAGATGGAGAAGAAGAAGAAGCAGCAGGAGAATTGGAAGGAGAGGAAGAAGGATATATATAGAGAAAAGATATAGAAATATGGCACAGATACTTATTGACTAATGCCGGGTGACAAGCTTGCAAGTGTCCAAAGAATCTATTTTATTTTGTTATCTTGATGCCCGAAATGAGAGAAATGTCTATCGATCATCAGTAGCTATATACTATGCAGATTTTATCGTAAATCCTTAAGAATAATGTCGTCGAAATATGATTTTTAAAGACAATATCGTTATTAGAAAAAACGTATTGGATTACAGTCCGCTTAACGGCATATTTACCACTTTAAATATTGGGTTTACCATACAGAACGATAATCTAATTAGACTCCATACACATGACTCACAAATAAAAATGTCTATATTGGAAATCATACTGTGATTTGCAATTAAAGATTTCAGCTGAAGTTTAAGAATCAAATAAGCATTCAAATCTAAAATATATTATCTCACGCTATAGACCACTTCTTAAGATTCCCTTGAAGACCTTAGACAATGCGTATTCTATTCTGTTAAACCTTCAAAGGCCTTCAACTGTCGTAAGACTTAAGACTGTCTAAAACTGTTTTAATTATCATAGACCTCGTTTGAAGGTGGTTCAGCGGGTCAAGCACACTTAATACAACTTGAGCATTCTATATTGCTTCGATTATCTAGATTTGATATGCTCTCAAATCGTTACAAAGACCATCAACATATCATTCGGTAAGCAGTTACGACAACACGACAACACGCTGCTCCATTCACAAGAGAAGTTTATGTTGATTACACAATTTTCAGATATTTTGAAAAATGAATTTCCATTCGAAGCACAATGAAAAATCGATGTTGATTTTATCGCAGACACAAAAAACCAAAAAAAAAATATAATTCACACTTAAACACAAAATTCGAAAAGTGCAGCCAAAGAGACTTACTCGGGGCCCGCGGCTGGTGCAGAGCAATCAATTTGGAAAATGTAACAGCGATTACAATAACAATAACAATAGTCCGATAAATAGCACCATTCGATAGCAAATTGGAAACTACGCCCGAACACCCCGAATCGAGCTCTGAAATATTTTTGGTTACTTGATTTTGGCGCGATCGAAAGAGAACTAAACGGCAACGATGGCCAAGTTGTTCAAGCTCTATGCACTAAAATATATATATATATATATAAATATATATCTATATACATATATAAAAAATAAAAACAAGAAAAACTCCGACGACTTTGCGACGAACCGGACGAAGCACAGTGGGGCAATGCACGTAGAAAATGCGCTTGGGTTTTGACCACATTTGTGGGCCGGAGTTGCCGAATATACAAAAATTACTGTGAAATTTAGAAAAACTAAGAAAATATTTTCTACTTTTTGAACCTTTAATTCCCTGTCAAAACGTTTGTGAATTTCTTGGTATAAAAGAGGATTTTTACTCCATTTCCAAAGTACAATCTTGTCTAAGGAAATCACTCATCAATTTGACATAGTCTTCATAATGTATTTCTTTAATGATAAATACTTTTGAAAATATATATAATAAGTGTGATAGTTATGACTTTACATAATTTTATTAAATTTAAAGATTGGTAGTCATGATATAAGAAATATTGAAATATATTACTATATAAGCATATAATGCTTACTCTATAATCTTAGATCATTCTGATTTAGTTAGGGGCAATATTATCTTGAAATTTTTCTTTTTATCGATCATACTTTCTGTTTAAATCAAAAATTTTCTCCTACATTTTTTCTGGTTTTCATAAATTTGCAAATACAGTCGAATGCCGATAATTTGTCCCCCGCTTAATCGAAAATCGCCATAATTCGAATAAACTTCTGGTCCCCTGAGATGAGCCTCGCTAAATAGAAATCTCGTTAAATCAAAAACTCGTCTAAGTCGATAAAATTTCAATCCAGTTGGCATTTCGAATTACCGGGATTAGATGGTAAATATATAAGTAAGCAGTGCTTACTAAGCACTTCAATGACAACAACAAATATTCAGTTGGAAAACAATTTCCTATTCCATTTACGAATTGATTATATATCACTAACTTTAGAAAATGCACAATTATGGGGAAAGTAACACACAAGTCCAAGTATTTTTTTTTAAGATCTTCAATGTTATACATATTGATAGATGACATTACATGAATACAAAAAACTAATATGTATATACAAAATTAGTTTGTTTTTGAATATTATTTTTTGGATGGTAACTTTTCATATGCAAGAACTATCTGAAAAGTGTTAGACACAGCTCCGACTATGATATCCCTCATGAACCAAGTAATAAAATTATATAAGGCCAAATTTAAATGAGTTTGTCCTAAAATTTGTGCGGCATTTGCGATATTATTATATTTAGAGATTCATTATAAATGGAATAAAATGAGCTCATTTCTTTTATGAATATTAAAAATGTATATTAATTCGCACGGTTTAGATGTTTATTTTTGAAGAAGAAAACCCTTTAAAAATGATATGGACTCTATGGACTTATGGCTCGAACTGGAAAGCGGAATAAAAGACGTGAGCCTAGATGATAGTCTCAAGCGCCCGATATTCATATTTTTCCATTTTTATAAGAGCACTGAAATATCTTCTTTCTGTTCACTCATAGAAAACTATAAATTTTGTAGAAGTTAAAAATTTTCACTTCCAAGTGGGATTTGAATTTGTTTAAAATTTAGGCCACGGTAAATCATTCGAAACCACTGTGCACAGCGAGCAGTGCGCAGTAACGACGCGACGTCGACAGCGTCAAAGCGTTCATAAAGCCATTCATTCGGCTTGCAGCTCGGTGGAAGCAGCAGCCGCAGTCGCAGTCGCAGTCGCAGTGGCAGCAGCACTTGACCAAGCGGCGCGGCGTTGGCCACAATGCCGACTGCGCAGTTACAGCGCGCTGTAAACGGCACCAGCTGCAAATGCTGCGACGGTGACGGCGACGGCGACTGCGGCTGCGCGCCGCCTCGTAAGCTGTTGCATAAGAGCAACAACAACAATAATACAATGTAAGTATTACACATACACAAACATACATATATACACACACACATATGTATATTATACATACATACTCTATGTCTGCATAAAGTAATTGTAGATCCACAGATACAAATGTATCTAGTAGATACTATCTACATACATACATACATCTATGTGGAGTCTATAAACGCACAGACAGCGTGCCAATGTGCGAGTCGAATCCACAGACATCCACAATGTATGTAGGGTATTTATGCGAGCAATGTTCATGGTTGGCATTTGAGCCATAAGGCGCGAGGGTGGCTTAGTAAGTTTGGCATACTGAAAAAAGAACACTCAATGAATTGTAATTTTAGCCAAACAGGAACTGCCAAATTTCTTCTTCTTTTATAAAACTCTATATAAAAGGTCGAAAAAGGTGTGCTTAATATTTTAAAGAGCAATCTTAAGATCTTGTGTAAGATCCATCAGTGGCTGGATTAAATTTAAAATTTTGAAGCGATTGAAGAATAATAATGCTTCAGGCTTTGACCCGATGGGGTTGTTATGGCCACTTAATAATAATAAATGCCCGAATTTCAATATTTTGAAGATATATTAAAAATGTCAGTTAGATTTTAATAAAGTTGTTTTACCAAGGTTTTTACCTTTCTTAGCCCAAAATTTAAATATTATTATTTTCATTAAGTAAAATAATGATTCTTATATCTTAAAATATTCCAGACATTGTCGACTGACTTGAAATTTTCTTTTTTCCCATATATTATACCTTATACATAGCTTAGGGAACGATAAACGTTCAGGGGACCCCATATCCAAATCTTTCCCTTTTCTAAAAACATTAGGATTCACCTATTTAATTGATTATAGATCGATAACTATCATATGTAAACCATGCACTTTGGGGGAAAACACATTAAAATATAACCTAACACAGTTTTATAGTTGGGTTGATGTTTTTTATCATCTTCATGCCTTGATCGGAAATTTTGAAGACGGACGTCTCAAGAAAAACAAAATTACTACATCAATCAATTATATCATCAAAATATTACATCAATTGTAAAAATTTGAAGATACTTTGGTTGATCTTGGTAACAGCTTGTAACATTCAAACAAGTTTTGTCAGCACTTTTTAAGCAACCCTCGCAGCTTGCGTTCGTCGCTTTTGCACATTGTCACGCAAAGGTCGCAAATGTTGTCTGAACTCGAGTCTCAAGTCTTAACTTTTGTGTCTTATAGACACATTCGCAGTTCATAGAAATCGCATGCGTAATACAAACTGCTTAAAAATATTGTTACAGTTGTCATTAAGCCCCTAGGTAAATCGCACTTTTTCCATAATCAAAATTTTGCTCGAGACAGTTGAATCTGCAAATTTGTCAATATATAAAATTTCTTACCAACTTTCGCTTTTCATAGGAATCAAGTCTATTTTCAATAGTTTTTAGAATTTTACATGACAACACGAAAATGTTTTTCTTTTCTATATCAAAGTTGAGAATTTTACTAATTAGATATACTAATTATATATCAGTTAAGAAACTGGTTAAATCGGCAATATCAAGAGCAAAAGAATTGCAAAAAAAAAAAATGTTTGTAATTATAGTAGTTCCCAAAAGCTATGTTTTGATTCAAAAATTTTAAATATTTCAATAGATATGTTATAATAGTCATTTGAGAGTACTGGTTGGAAGTTTCTATAATATAGGAATGTCTTTTTAGTATTATAAACAAACAAACTGAAGGCTTTCGGTTAATCGAAAATAAAATAAAGCTACAAAACTATATCGTGAAATTATCTTAAATATCGATGTATCGTTTGTATCAAAAATCTTCAGTCTTACGACATATTTCATTCTGTGAAATATTTGACGAGCTCTCAAAAAAAATCTCAAAGCGAAGTATGAAGAATGAAGCAAAGGAAGCGAAGGAAGTGTCGCAGAACCCAATAAGTTAGTTCCGGAATGGTCAGGACAAGAAGAGACTTCGATGGACGATGTTCTTCTGTCTGTTTGCCTCTCTATTTATACAAGCTCATCCCTCACCTATCGTAAGGAATATTAAACCTTCTTTTTTAATACATGTTTGCTGGAACCGGCCGTATTATATAGCTGATATAAAACTAAAAGTCCATATATCGCTCGTTTTTCAAGAAATTGCATTCAAATTTTACATAAACTTTTTTGTATATTATTATTATATGGCCTTAACGAGCCCATCGGGTCCAAGCTTGAAGCATTATTTTCCTTTATTTCTTCTTCCTTCACTGAATAACTTTTTTTTACGTGGGTGGATTTCATATCCTACGCCACAACCTAGTTTTTCTAGGTGGGTCATGCCTATCGACATGAGCGGGACTCGAACTCGCACCTCTTGTTTGGCGGGACAGTGTGCCATCCACTGGTATACCGTGGCCCCTCTTTGTATATGGTTCTCCCAAATTTAAGAAAGTATCGGTCCATAAACGCAACCAAACTATCATAGGATGTCACGCGCCTTTTTGAAAGTTGATTTTGAATTTTTTTCCATTGGTTAATATAAATATTCCAACTCAACTAGAAAGAAGTGGTTCGTCGTATTATCCAAAATTATTCCAATAATTCTCATAAGACTCATATTATTTTACCACTGGGCAAATGAGTCTAGAGTTGAGACCATTTGCCAAAGTTGCATCAGTAAAATGCCCGAAATTCCCGTAACTAGAGCATTGTGTGTAAACAATAAATTGTTATTTTATTAAAAGACTGAAAATAAAAGAAACATACCGAATGCCACACACCACCACCAAGCCACACCTCAATGCACCACGCCGGAACCACTCCGGCATTGCCCGACGCCAGCTACGGCTGCATTTGCCGATCAGCTTTGTGGCACCAAATGGGACCAGCAATTGGGGCCTCAAGTTGGTTGCGTGTGTCATAAGCGAAAATATCGGAAACAATTTGGAAAATCTGTTGCCAAATGTAAATATTATAAATGACATATAATTTGGGAAACAAATAGTTCATTAGCCCCATATAAATTGGTGTTTAATATTGGCCTAATTGTGACCTTTCGGCGTATAGAATACAAATTTGATACAATTTTGACCGCACGTAGCCGGACATCAGCTGGGCGTTCGGCTATCTCTTGCTATGCGTTTGCTTTTGGGAATTTGTTTTGGGGCATAAATACAATATTCATAATGTAATATGCAGTTGGCAGTTTTGGTATTTCGAAAAGTATTTTGTCGGCTTCGTATTTTTCTATATTTTTGTGCATTTTAAATACACCTGAATGTCATTTTGCGCAAAAAGTAATGGAGTTGCTCGGAACGAGGTGTCTGACTGACTAGCAGATACCCAATATGTCAATGTACCAATACCAATACCCCATAAGTCGTGTAATTCGTTGGAAAAGCATGAAAGGAGAGTCTCCGCCAAACAAGAGGTGCGAGTTCGAGTCCCGCTCCTAGAAAAACTATGCTGTGGCGTAGGATTTGAAAACCATCCACGCAAAAAAAGTTCTTCAGTGAAGGAAGCAGAAAAAAAAGGAAAGTAGTGCTTCATGTTTTGACCATATAATAATAATAATGAAAGGAGAGGAGAACACTCTTTATATCTTTATGAAGAAACAAAAACTAAGTTTAAGCAAAGCTTAATATAATTCAGCTGTAATACTGTTTAAGATTATATAATGAAGCACATATATTTCACATGGTCTGAAGTTAAAAAGAAATCGATTTGTCTATATAATCGTGTCAGTCAATTTGTTCCTCCGCCTGTCTGTCCGTCTAGATGTACGGATAATAGTCTCCAGCTTTTGAGCTATGGAATTATCACTTCCTTCCTACGACTGGTTGCAGAATTCTCAGAACCATTCGGAACGGAATACTATGCCATATAACTTCCATATAACTCAAAGTCGGACTTAGTCACATTTTGGAAGTTTTTGAAGCAATTTCAACCTTAAAAACATTTTCAACCCTAAGTTTATTTATTACCTAAAGTTTCAACAAATAGGATAGGTTCAAATTTTTCGTTCAAATATCATCATTTCAACTCCTTATGCTTTAATTAAAATTACAATTGATGGTTCCGTTGGGGGAACGAATTTTCTTTTTTCAATTCTCCATAGTTTTTCTAGAAGAGTCATGCCTATCGACATGAGCAGGACTCGAACTCGCACGTCTTGTTTGACGTTCTAGAGCCCTATACACTGGTCCACCTAGGCCCCATTAAGCTGGTACTGCTTTCCCATTTGTTATATTTTGTAGTTCCCAATGACCACTTTCGAAAAAAATGCAGGATATTAAAATAAATATATATTTACATAAAAGTGCACTAAAAAAAAAGAGTTTTGGGTTGGAAATGAAACCATTTTTATATTTCCTCTTTGAATGCGTCGAATTCTTTTTATCTGCAATTACAATATGAATTTGAATGAAAGAAAAGAATGTTATATTTTGAGCTTACCCTTGTTTTTTACCATTTTTGGCTTATCAATTTTGACTCCTAATTGTAATGGATTGCTTGCATTATATATTTATGAAAATATTACATAAAAAATATTCATATAAATATGCTGCTTTAAGGGATAATATGATGGTACGATTGGTAGGATATAATACAGTTTTCAGTTTTTGTAAACTGTTTTAAATGGTACAGATTTGTATGCTTATGTTTGATAAGTGGCTCAAAACCAGCTTAATCAAATTTTTAATATCATGCCATTATTAGGTAAATTGAACAAATGCTCATAAGAGGTACAATTTTGGGATTTATTTTCATTCCTACTACATAACAATTGAAAATTGTGCTTGGAAATTATGCTAAAAATTTCATAACAATCGATTGGGGAATTAAGAAGTTATAGGCAAAAGTTTTGATATAGATACACAATGAGACACCGACAAACCACAAGCCTACAAGCCAAATAGATTGTTATTTTCAGGGTATTCAAAACTAGTTTAATCAAATTTTTCATATCATGCCATTATTAGGTAAATTGAAAAAATGCTCATAAGAGGTACAATTTTGGGATTTATTTTCATTCCTACTACATAACAATTGAAAATTGTGCTTGGAAAATATGCCAAAAATTTCATAACAATCGATTAGGAAATTCAGAAGTTATAGGCAAAAGTTTTGACATAGATACGCAATGAGACAACGACAACAAAAAGCCAATGGGATTGTTATTTTCAGGGTATTCCCAAGTCATTCAAACTCGTGTTCAGAGACTCGTCTGGCATACAATTATGTCAGAAGATAATCGCACATTTGTGCATAAACCTAGATTTTATATGCAAATATGTTTTACGTGTTTTACTAGTTAAAAGTTTTTTGTGCATTTCGACTGGTTGTGTTTTTACCGCCTCTGCCATAGCCCCGGGCTATGGCCAAATGGCAAAACAATCTCCCCAGCTGCCGCCAACCAAGCCCTCCCCAAACGCCCCCAACGCCCCGAAGCGCGCCCAAACGCTTCCAGTGGCTTCCAACGACCAACTGTTGCTTCAGCAGCCGCCATGTGCTCGTACTCCCCTCGCCATGGCGCCGTATTTCCCGTTGGAAACTCACCACAGCACAGCCATTTTCAACTTCAACAAAATGGTCGACTTCGACGCTTCGTTTTTCAGACACGGACACGTTTCAGTGGGTCTTTGTCGTCCGTAAGGGATACATCATTAGCTCTGCGCACTGGGGTTCCCCTGACTCTCTGAAGACCCCGTTCTATACTAACTGTCTCTGCCCCAACATGGTTTCTATTGAGCCGGTTAATTTACATGACGACCATGCCCCATCTGTCCCTCCTCCCTCCCTCACGCACACACACACACACACACACACACAGAGCCGCGCATTGAGATAACATACAATACAATTTCATTTTAGTGCCTAGTAAAAATCCATGGCGGTAGACAGGGTCTTCTGGTTCCGCCATGCGTGCAGTCAAAGGGAGCATAAAAAAAATTGGTAAAAAAAGAAAAAAAAAAAAAATCGAAAAAAATAAACTAAATAATAATAAATACTTGGAATAGCTGTGGGTTCTATTGTACGCTTAGTTCTCCATATATGTGCATAAAAACGAAATACTTTTATTTGAATTTGTCATTCCGAAAAACTTCAAATTGTTGATTTTAGTTGAAATAACAAAGGCTTTATACTCCATACTTATGTTGGGATGGGTAAAAAACAAAACTATACCAAGTCAGTGTGGTTTTTATTACGTTTTCGTAATCGGCATGTAAAAATCTCTATGAATATCGAAACTCACGCAAGACACATTTAATTTCACGCTTTGCAAATTTTGGGCCTTTTGACCTCGTAAAAAGACCAAAAAATAATAAACTTTGGTTAAATTTGCGTAAATAGGCATAGTCACAGAACAGCCTTTTTTATACAGTGGACTAACAGCTTTTTATGGAAGTATTAAACATTCTAAATCGAAAACTTTTTATCTATTTTGGTAGTTTTTAAGTGGATAAATAGGATAGCCCTCTGTTGTCGCCTCAAAGAACATCCTTAACATAAAAAATATTTTCTAATATGAAAGATCAGAAAACTCTTCAGTTTAACGACATGATTCTCCATGGAAATATTTAAAGATCTTGAATCTTCTGCGTGTGTGATAAATCGCTATTTAATAATATATCAAATTTCCTCATGATGTCGTCAGTCATTGTCCTTTACATGAAGATTCTATCAACAACACAAAAAGTGTGTGTTTCCACAGATACTTCTTATGACAGTGGTGGGAAGGATATTGTATATTCACATATTATGGAGATGGGATATTTTATGACTGATACCACGACTATAAGGGCATAGATTGTTAAAAATGTCTGAGACTGCAGAAAGCGCAGGTCGAACCCACGACCTCGAAATCAGGTTCTTAAATTAAAGAAATTACCTTAAGAACGACTTATTTTTCATTAAGTCAATATAATCGAATACTTTAGTTAGGATATCGAAAATCATCCATACGACAAGAAGCTCTACACTTTTATTGAAAGTATTTTGTGGCTATATACTTATTTCACCTTTCTGACATATCTATATTGGACTACCTTTGCAAAAATATCGATAATACCGATCACGTCTCCTACATTGAGTTCACTGTTGACAATTGATTTTCCAGAAGCCATGGTGCTACTTATAGACATTCCCGTGAATCGTTGAAAAGAGCTTATCAAGCCGGAAACCGTACTCGAACCATTGCCCGAAGAGAACTGAATTAAAATTGAAGATTGTTAATCCTACCAAATCTAAAATGTTTGTAGGAAACCGTACTAAGTTTCGTGATTTTTGCAGTACCATGAAATTAACTGAGATACTTGAGATAAATATGGATACCAATGGATAAGCTAGATATTCTAGTCTATTTTCTTATTAAAAAACAAACTTTATATACGTTTTGGGAAAATATGAAACTTTTTAGGAAACTTGAACTTCCATAACACAATTCTTTTCAGTTTGATTCCCTGGTTAAATCTAAGAGTTACACTAACTATTGAAAATGATATACAACATGACTTTCTCGCAAGGCCAATATCTTCTTTAACTATGTCTCTTGCCATACATCAATAGTTCGACATAGTTCCGGAATACACATTTATATCTACAATCTACAAGATATGTATAAATACACGTACAAGCTTGTACATATTTTATATGGCTTTTACGCCTCCTTCGCTATGCTAAACATCCTGTGACAGAATTATTGTATAATACTCCCGGCCAGAGGATAAAGAAAGCAAATACACATGCACACTATCGGGCCGGTCATAAACAATGAAATTTGTTGCTTTCATTTATGAGTTCCTTCCCTCAACGCCATGGCGGAGGCATCAACATACGACCACTCGGATGCTGCTCAGTCGTTTCAGCCAATTTTAGTGTCTTACAATTTTCCGCATTGTCTCCGTTTTGTGCTTATCCATTTCCTTCGCCCATCTCTCGTCCATTTCTCGACCACTTTCACGCCACCGCCTGGGCTAAGCTTAAGTTGTAGCAGCATCATTTTGTTGTCCCTGCTGTTGCGGCTGGTTAGAGGCAAAAAGCATGCACAGGAAGAAAGATTTTTTAACAAGATTTCACTTTACATATCATTCAGATACATTTATATCTTAAAGATACATTTGTATCTCTAAGATACATTTGTATCTCAACGATTGTGTTAATTATTTTTAGATTTTTTCGACTCTAGCTACGGTTTTTAAACAAAATTACACTTTGTGTATCATTCAGATACATTTGTAGTGTTGAGATACATTTATATCTCTGAAAAACATTTACATCTCCTAGATACATTTGTATCTTGACGATTTTGTTAATTGCTTTTAGATTTTTTCGACTATAGCTATGTTTTTTAAGCAAAATAACACTTTATATAACCTTCAGATACTTTTGTAACTATGAGATACATTGATATCTTGAAGATACATTTGTATCTTAACGATATTCGTGGCTATAGAAATGTTTTTTAAACAAAATTACACATTGCTTATCATTCAGATACATTAGTAATTTTATGATACTTTCATATCTTTCATATACTTTTGAATCTTATGGATGCTAATGTCTTTTTAATAGTTTTATGCAATACTTTTTTATGATTTTAGATATATTTTTATTATATATCACATGTATGTTTTAGATACTAGGGATACTTATATATCGCTAAGATACTTTTGTATCTTTTCTGAATTTTAGGTGCATGTGATATATTTGTATATATATTTGTATAGATATGCATTTCGCCATCTTAAATGCATTTTTTATATAACTTTATGCTTAAGAAACATACATATCATTCAGATACTTTTGTAACTATGAGATACATATATATCTCCAAGATACATTTGTATTTTAACGATTTTTTCAACTATAGCTATGTTTTTTTAAAGAAAATTACACTTTGTGTATCATTCAGATACATATGTAATTTTAAGATACATTCATATCTTTCATATACTTTTGTATCTTATGGACGCTATTGTCTTTTTAATACTTTTATGCAATCATTTTTATGATTTCCGATATATTTTTATCATTTTACATTACACATCTTTTAGATGCTTGGGATACGTATATATCCAAAAGATACTTTTGTATATTTTCTGAATTTTCATGTACATGAGATATATTTCTAGCATTGATCTACATTTCGGCATCACATAGGTATTTTTCATATAACTTTATGCTTAAGAAACATACATATCATTCAAATACTTTTGTAACTATGCGATACATTTTTATCTCTAAGATACATTTATATCTCCAAGATAAATTTGTATCGTAACGATTTTTTTGACTATAGCTATGTTTTTTAAGCGAATTATACTTTGTGTATCATTCAGATACATTTGTAACTTTGAGATACTTTCATATCTTTCACATACTTTTGTATCTTATGGACGCTATTGTCTTTTTAATACTTTTATGCAATACTTTTTATGATTTTCGATAAATTTTCATCATTGTACATCACACATGTATGTTTTAGATGCTTGGGATACTTACATATCTTTAAGATAGTTTTGTATCTTTTCTGAGTTTTTAGGTGCATGAGATATATTGGTAGCATTGATATAAATTTCGGCATCACATATGCATTTTTTATATAACTTTATGCTTAAGGAACATACATATCTTTAAGATACTTTTGTATCTTTTATTTTTTTCAGTGTACCCTGGAAACGCTTATACACACACTCGTTACAGCCACCGAGTAAACAGTCCGCAATAGACTTAGCCCACAGGACGCACACATGTCACAGGCACGTTGCCAGCAACGCGTTGATCCTTGTTCGCCGTTCGTTTGGGTCCAGCCTCGGCTGGTGGCAACAGAGAAGCGAGCTCAGGATCTTTCACTCCGGACGCCCCACTCGTAATTTGTTGCGCTTAGTTAATTGCCGGCCATTTGTTAAAACAAAGGCGTTGCCAGAGTGCCAGAGTTTATGATGCGCCCTGCTCAAAAGTTATTAACTAAATTGTATACGTTCGAAATTAAATACTTTCAGTACTTTCTTTCAGCTTTGCTTTGTTTAGTAAAGCTTTGCAATGCCGTTAAGTAGTCGACAAAGAAAGTGGAAATAAGATATCCCAGTCAACGGAGTAGGGAACAGGCTAGCTATTTGTATCCCTCTTTATGATATCAAATGTAAACACACTATTTGATATTTATGTCGAGTGTAGATTTGTCAAATTTCTGTGACAGGTTTCAACCGATTTTCCTAAGACAAAGTTCATAATACCAAGCTTTAGCTAATACCCCGTAAAAGCTTTTATCCCTTGAAATTTGGTTAGACTGTTGCACACTGGGCCAAATTACTAAATTGGTGGCAAAAAGTCGAAAAGTCAAAAAAAGCAGTACTTCAGTCGAATTAGCAATAAACATTTTCAAAATATTTTCATATATTTTGATTGCATTTCCATTTAAGATTTACCAAAAATTATAGGTTCGAAAATCTATTTAACCATACATTATCATCATCATCATCATCATATGGCCATACAAACCCTATCGGGTCAAAGCCTGAAGCACTATTCGTCTTTATTTCTGCTTCATTCATTACAGAACTTTTTACGTGGGTGGATTTCAAATCCTACGCTACAACCTAATCCTAGACTAGGAGAGTCATGCCTATCGACATGAGTGGGACTCGAACTCGCACCTCTTGGTTGGCGGGTCAGTGCGCTATGCACTGGTCCATCGAGGCCCCAATGTTACCATACATTGCGTATACGAAATTTTATTATTATTATTATTATTTGGCCATAACAACCCTTTCGAGTCAAAACCTGAAGCCCTATTTTTCCTCTATTTCTACTTCCTTCACTAACGAACATTCTTATGTGGGTGGATTTCAAATCATACGCCACAACCTAGTTTTTCTAGGAGGGTCATGCCTAAAGGCATATGTGGGACTCGAATCTCGCACCTCTTGTTTGGCGGGACAGTGCGCTATCCACTGGACCACCGAGGCCCCTAATACGTAATTTTACCCATTTGAAAAATGGTCTACCGAAAATTTAATAGGTATCCATAGATTCCCTATTTCCTAATATAATTATCTGAGTCTTGGATTATATATTTACGAATATGTTATGAAGCTATCCCTATCGTTTGATATGATGACGATTGGAAGTTCTCTAAAAGTTCTCTAACTATCAGCGTTGTTTTAATAACTGAACACATCGCCCCACTATATAATATAGTTCAGTTCTTGAACTAGTAAAGTTCTTACAAATATTGTACAAATAGAATCAAAATGAAAATTAATATTTTTTACCTCCCAAGGGAACAATTATCCCAAAATAATTCCGAGATGGAACGTAAGCTTCGACAACCTAAAGATGTGTCCTCTTTGCGTTTGTGGGAAACAAGAGTAAAATTGTTGAGTAAATATCTTTTGGAGTTTCTTTCTTAAAGAGCAAACAAATACAAATTATTTTACTTTATACCTCAAAGATAATTGTTCTTTTTGTGTTGTATTCTTTTTTTTCGCCTTAGTTTCCCTGGGGCTATCTTCCTGACTTGTCCAGTTGTTTGGCCGGCCGGACGAGTGGCGGATGTACGCTCTTAGTGAAAATTGCATTTTGAAATTGAGTGCAGGACGCAGGACACTGGTTGAGGAACGCTGTCTGGGGAACTTGGAAGGAGACGCTTAATATTTCATCTTTCATGCTCATTTGCACTTACACCCACATTTTGAGCAAGTGCAGCTGAAAGTGGACGTTGATGTTGGTCGGCGATAGTGCGGTGTACAGGGTAGAAGATGGAAGTTGGAAGGTGGAAGGGTAGTAGAACAATGGCCATTCCGCTGGATGTGTAATCAAAAGAAAACGTTTCCTCAGGCAGCACGTCGCACATCGTCCTGCAAGTTTGCCAGCTCTGCCGAGCGCCGGGACTAAGGACGACTTCAGAGTCGGTACGACGACGAGGACGACGACGACGACGACGACGACGAGGATGATGCCGGCACCTGCTGCGAGTTATTTACAGCCACTGGAGGGCTTGTTTGCTCGCCAAGCCGATGGAAGGATCCAAAAAACCACCAACCACGGGCCACGAGCCCCCCGCCCGGACTCTACGGCTATTACACGTCACCGGAAGCATTTGAATGTGTTTATGTGTAAGGCCCAGGCAGCAACCAGCAACTAAAATGTTTCCGTTATTAAGCTAAAGAAACACTTAACTTTGCCAGGATCACGCCAGGACGATGCCAAAACAAAGCCAGGTGCACTGAATATGCCAGGAGTCTCCAGCTAGATTGGCGTATGCCGGGCTTTGCAACTCGCAGCTGCTTCAAGCAAATGTTAATTATACCCTGTAAAAAACATGCAGAATGGCAAATGGCAGTTGGTTGTCCAAGGGAAACGTTTTTAAGTCATATTCGCCCATCTGCCCTACGTAACGTAGTAACTGCCTGTCGAGCATATCCGCCAGCTTCTCCGCTATTTTAAGACCTAGTATCTGGAGTATGAGCACAAAGCTTGTTCAAAAATTGTAAACATAGGGTAACTGCCTGTCGAGCATATCCGCTAAGTGCGTAGTATCTGGCTTCTTGCTATTTTCTGACCTAATATCTGGAGTATGAGCTCAAAACTTGTTCAAAAATTGTAAACATAGGGTAACTGCATGTCGAGCATATCCGCTAAGTGCGTAGTATC